>JAMKCH010023674.1:0-73609 GCA_023653785.1 Ophioderma brevispina
GCTCAAGTTTTGGTAATGATGTGCCTTACGAGACTCTGGGGAAGTAGCACCATAGTCAAATACCGATTATTTTGCTTGAGGAGGGGACCATAGCTACACCCGAGATGCAGATTTTGGAGCACATTTAACATGAATTTCCTTTTTTCGAGCAATGTTGGACTTTAGCAATTTGAAAAAGTTTGTCTTCAGCTTGAGGATATTGGACTATAATTTTACCAGTATTTAGAGAACTTTGGTTTCAGATGGAGGAAATTGAACTAATTCAAATGAATTTCTTTTTAAATCGATTAATCAGATATTTATGCATTTTATTTTTTCTGGAGTACCTCGCGGGCCCCATGCGAGCTCTTAGGGGGCCGCAAAAGGGCCCGCGGGCCGCCAGGTTGGACACCCCTGCTTTATAGGATATGGTGTGAAAAAACTTCGATCTTTAGTCGTAAGAGGCTATTGCAGACAATCAGTGAATTCAAGGATACTGCATTAATATATTAAATGTATCAGATTATGAAATGAATGTAAACGTTAAAAAGTCAATATTACCGTGTCCTTTTTGTTGGGTTAATTGGAAACTATTCTAGCTCCTCGGTCCAGCCAAACAGTGAGTTGCCGGGAGTATCAAAATCTGTTCAAATCTTTTAAACATTGTCGTGATGAATGAAAAGTTTATCTCTTATCCCATTTTCATTTTAGCAATTTTATTTTATGCAAGCAATGTTTGTAAAAAAAGAATCTATATTATTATTGTTTTGAACAAGACATGAAATGGTTTGTTATTGCTTTAACATACCAGTGCTTACAATCATCCTCTTACTAGAGAAATACATTAAATGATAAAGGTGAGTTACCTTCATTTACACAAAATGCTTACTGTATACAAAATCATGGAATGGGAGAAAATGGAAAGGTTTTTACAACTGATCATATCCGTTTCATTCTCAAGACGGATTTCTTTCATTTTTTTTTCGCATCTTGCTCGTAAAGATTCAAGGGTTATTGACGATTACCATCCAAAAAGTTCAATGACCATATAGAGATCAGGTCAGCAACATTCAATTTTTTTGATACACCATGTACAGGTTTTTCGTCAAGCTTTTTCAAGTCTTGACTTGGATTTGGTCAGTAATTGTTTTGATCAGTAATGGGGTGGCTGTTGGGGGGGGGGGTACGCCCAACACCTAGTAACATAGTACAAACCCCAAATGAATCAAATATGTTTGTTTTTGTAACGACCAGCGAGGTCTCGTATCGCTCACAACATGGGTTATATCTTCCACACTAGGCTCCTTTAGGTGCATATTTTACCGTTAATGTATACAATAAAATTAAACAACACATTCAAATGAGTTGACGTCTAATTCCAGCGGCTTTGGAATGAGAAATGGTTTTGATAATATATTATTCTCTGTTGTAAAGGCGCTGCTTGTTTAGCCAATTTTAAAACGGTCAAAAGGTTGAAAGGTTCAAATGAGACTTTTTACGTACAAATTTCTCTTAATTTGCAAGTGAATGGTTGTATATAGAACACATCTGTTTAACCCTCATCTTACCAAGCGCTTTTTTTTTTGTAACATGGGTTAGCAAGGGGGGGGGTGGTTACCCATCGAGAATAAGTACCAATATACCTAGTATGGCGTCCACCAATTGACGTCATTTCAAGTCCGCGAGTCGGCAAAATTTGCATTTTCCACAGAGAAGGAAAATAGGCGAAATCCGATTTTGCGCTAAAAACGTAGGAATATCGGATTTTCCTGCGGGTTTAGCTCTAAATGATGGTACATGGCTAGTTTTACCATAAACATAGAGTTTTTTAGAGACATACTGTGCAAACTATTTTCAAAATGCGCAACCATTCAAAATATCTTTGGGTGGCAACACCCCCTTACCCTTCGGACTTTGACGCATACCACTAACCCCCGGTGAAGGTGCTACCTTCACAGTTTTTCGCTAAAATGACCGGAAAGGATGAGAGGGAGAAACCGATAACCGAGAAGCTTTTCAATGAAAGTTTTTGGGCCATTTAGCGCACCGGTGCGAAGTTCACTAGGGGGACCACACCCCCCTCCCTTGGGTAGATGAGGGTTAAAAAACCTTTAAATTGGGCGAATAAGAGAAAAACAAAAACAAAAATAAGTGTTGCGCTTGCCTTGGATTTAAATACTAAATCATCTTTCTATTAAAACATAAAGACGGCGTTTCCGTGATTCACGTTACATATTATTTATACATCGGTAGCATTCGAAACATGCAAAACATGGTTTAAAAGGAAAACAAGATTGGAACGCAATTTTTATGGCAACGTACTAAGGTCTCTTTAAGATACTTGTACTCCCTCCTCGGCGGTGTGTGGTGTAAGTGGATTGTGTTCACGATCGTGGTCACAGGGGGGGGACGACGCTGGTTTTCTTTCTTTACCCATCCATGTCTTTAATATTAACGCTCTCTTTATGTTTGGCTCGACTAATAGATTTAATTGTTGAAATGATGCTTAAAAATAGTTACTGTATTTCATATGTCTTGGTTTATGACCATTGCATATGAATTAAAACGTCATTTATTGAATCATTAATGTTTAATTAAATTAAGTTGTTCCAAAAAGATCTGGTTGTCCCCCAAGCACGCCTGTTATTAATCTGGGCCGCAGGGTTCAAATTATGACAGGTGTCCATAGTTAATGTGTATGTCTTAGTTGAAGGTTGGTGTTACCGTTTTTTTAAATTGTTGAACTCGTGCACACCGCTACTTGCACGTTTGAACCAACCTATTAAAAAGTAAAAGCACGTGGGTTGTCTTTGATGGGTTGTCAAATGTGCACCTCGACAACTAGTTTTTCTGGATTTCCAGGGTTTTAAATGTTGAAGGACACTCTCAGAATACTCATTCAGTACGGCCTGTTCTAGTTAACAATTTCCAACCATTCGTCGGTAGAATTGCTACAATTTGTCATGGTAAGGGACCCAGAATCGATTTAAAAAAATGATTGACACGATTTATGTTTGATTAGGAAATGATGTCATGTTTACTAAGAACGGTGTAAGGAATCCAAAACTTTTCCCATTCATCCATCCATCCATCCATCCATCCGTCCGTCCGTCCGTCCGTCCGCCTGCCTGTCCGTCCGCCCCTTGCTAACTGAGGTATACTTGTGTAATTCCATTCCTTATGTATTGCTTTATTCCGTCATGACTTAACAAAAGAAAAGTCACACAAGTAGACCTGCGTTAACTTGTCTGTGCGTCCGACCGTCCGTCTTGTCTTCCACTCGTCCGTCAGTCCATCCATCCACACAACACCACCCATCTAGCCATCAGTGCGTATATCCATCCATCATCTATCGCGTTCGTCTACTCTCCCATCTATCCATCCATCCATTTATGTGAACCGGGCGAATTTAATAACGCTTTTCCAAAGAGCATATTTTTAAATAAACCTATATCCAACCAAATTATACATAACAGGCGTGACAAACCATTTAGGCTAGAACGTAAGGTGAGAATTCCAAGATAAATATAGCTCGTCTTTACTCCTGGTGCCTGAGTTAGATATATCAATTTTCGTGAGATGCAACTCAAACAATTAATACGGTCTCTAAATCCAACACCTTTTTGCAACCATGGGCATTTACTAACTGCAAAATTACTCACCATGACGTACCGGAAGTGTACCTAATATTGCAACGCCAAGTTGTGATTGATTGGTTGGTCAATAAAATAGGGTTTGATTTTCTTCCCTTAATTGGCACAGTTTTAGTTCTCTCTCTCATTCCCCTATTTCTAACGCTTTTTTGTTAATGCTATACGCAATCATCAATCAGTCATAAAGTGCCACTTCTCAACTACGAGATTTCAGTCCACCATGCATGCTATTTTGATTTATGTGCACGATACCTATTCCCGGGGGTCTATTGCAGAACAAGTACGTTATTAATTTGTTTTATTTATTCTTATTTTCCCCTTCACATCATGAGAATTTGAGTAGGTTTTGCATGTCATACAATCATGTATAGATTTACATTTTTGACATTCGTTTACAGTAAGGGGAAATTTGATATCTGCGTCCTCTTTGGCGGTAATTCGAGAATCATTTACAAGTATATATACATGCGAAGTACAACGAGTTTAAATGGGTGGTCCAAAGAGGTTAAAGAGAAGTTCAATATTTCATAAATTGACCGCAGTTTACTAATTTGATTACAGGTGTCTCTGCTTTCTACTGCGACATTATATCGTTACACATTACATAATTTGTGTCAACAACATAGGGCCACCTATTACGGATCACATTTAAGGTCCTGAGGTTTTGCCCCTCCAGAAGTCTTGCCACTGTGTCTTGAATCTGCTATCCTTAACTAAACAGGTCAAACTTAATAAGTCCCCCCTGACAAGGTACACTTTTCTGGCACAGTTAGGCTCTTAACTTGTTACAAAAATGTAAAATGTACACTGGCCATGTTACAACACATTTAATGTCACAAAAAATCACACAAATTAACTTTTCCCTGAAATGACGTCATTTATTAAACTTGACGACGAATTAAAAATGACACTTCGTGTATTGGGATTTTGGCATAGAGAAATTCACGGAGAGAAGTACCGATAGTCCATTGGCGTAGCCGGGGGGCAGGGTGGGGCACGTGCCCCCCTTCCCCCCGACAGAGAATGTTTTGGTCGTACATGACGGTCCGTCGGTAATTTGTCTAAAAAGCTCTAGGGTTATTTTTGAGCGCGTGGTGCATGCATAGAGCTTCATGAAAATGTTTACTAATAACTGCCTTAATTGGTAAATCTACTACTTACCCTATTGGCGAAAATTTTTGTTAATCTTGTTTATTAACGCCCTCCCCCTCCCCCCGTCTTCAGAATTGGAGGCGACTGATAAAAAAAAATTGGGTCCCGGCGGCGAGCGTAGCTGCCGAGAAAAAAAATGTTGTCGGTACAATACCGCGTCGTCGGTTACATTACATGTGCCCCTCGTCAACAAATCCCTGGCTTACGCCACTGGACATATCAGTACAACACAGGAATAACCACAAACACTTGATTTTGGTGCCAATGGTAGCTTCGTCGGCAAATCTTTTTTCCATTCGTATCAAACTTAGTACCAACATGCCTAAATTACGTCAGAATGACTTTATAAAGTTCACATGTCAATGCAAACTGTCCAATTTCCATAGTACACCACAGTGTAGAATTTCCGTCTATTCAGGAGGAGTTCACTTTGGTGTGTGACTTTCTTGGCATATTTAATTGTCATGCCAGTGTACATTTTACATTTTTGTACGTTTAAAGAGCCTAACTTTTCCAGAAAAATGTCCTTTGTCAGGGGGACTTATTAATTTTTTGACCTGTATGACGATTCGTTAATCGCCATCGTTATTTTTGGGTGATTGATATGTTCACAATATTACAGATTCTTCATTTGTTAATTTTTGTTTCGATTTTGTCCATCCATTTTTTTTACATATACCTTTTTCAATGTCAAATCGTTTTGATACAATAATGAATAGTATGACTTAAACCTCAGACCATTATTTTTCGTAAACTATCACTCATCCTTGTTCTCGTTTCATCATCTATTACTCTCGCCTATTTCGTTTCCTTCACCTACCTACATATAACTCGTTCTAATTTGGACCTTGAGCTGTTTATGTAATAAGGCATTTCAATTCAATTCTAGCAGTTGGCCAGTTGTCCAATGCAATGTTGGATTGGAACGATTTGTTTTAGTCTTCTAAGTAGCAATTAATGGGTCAAGTTACCACTCTTTACCACACAGCAATCCAAATCTTATGTGCGTTTTTTTTTCCTTTAAATTCTACAATCTAACCTCTTCTCTTTTTTCTAGAAACAGGTCCAAGGCTGTGCGTATAGTTTGTGCAGCCAACATGCTTCGGAATATTTTCAGGATTGGGGGGGCCCACCGCGAATCCGCCGAGTGGGGAGGCAGTGGCGGCGCCAGCGAAGGGGACAATTCCCTCCACCATTTTTTTTCTTCCCCCCAGTTTGTTGTGCCCCCCCCCCAACCAGTTTTGCGCCCCCCCCCCCCCCTCCCCCCCACCCAGAAAAAAATAAATGGATTTTTAAAAAACAACCAAAAAGAAATAAAAAAAAAACAAAAAATTTCAATTTGAAAATTGGGGCAAAAATACCAAATTTGGCAAATCAGCAAGAATTTTTTTGGCTAAAATTTGTTAAAATCTTAAATTTTGGAATTTTGCCCAGAATTTCACTTTTGCTAAAATATTTTGAGGTGCCAATGAATCTGAGATATGAGCGAGCATCTCACACACTTCATATTGGTTGATAAGAATTGGTCAATCTACTTTGTTGTCGTTGGGGACGAGGTTTTGAAGGTGATGGTAAACAATTTTGGGGCAACCGGCGAGCGCATCCCGCGGCCGAAAATTTTTTGGCTTATCAGTACAATAGCGTGTCCGTACACGCCACTGGGAGGGTGAAGCTTTGGAATTTGATTTTTTGGTTAAAAATGGTTATGATTTATTGGGGGGGCTTCATGGGTATTTGAGCCCCCCCAATTATTGGGGTGCCCAGCCCCCAAGAGCCTCCCCCGCTTCCTAAGCCTATGGCCAATACTGAGCAAATCGACTGTCCAACGCTAAATACCGTATGCCTCCATTTTAGCCCCGTAAATCTATAATCGCTAACATAAAATCTCTCAAAGTGATCTTTTTCATGAATATTTAAAAATTGCCCTCTAGCTAGACACATTTATCAAAGTGTACTATGTTTAGCTTTCAACGTCTTACCATACCTCACGAGACATTTGACAGTCACAAATGATTTTAAGAAGAAGCGTGTATATTGGGTTTTAGGATTTGGTGGATGTCTTTTGTGTGATACAAGAGTCATGAAACTTCAGGTTAGGAATGATGAAAGTAATTGTAGTTTTTGTAGGTAACATTTCATTGGCGGCGTAAGACAATATTGAATAACACCTCAAACCAGAACAAAAGTATGATGTTTGCTTGTAGTTCTCTGCATTTTTGTTTCGTTATTAATTATCTGTAGTACTGGTATGATAAAAGTAGACGAAAGTAGTAGTACAGTAGTCGTCAGTAGTTTCACTGTAAAAATAATAGTAATAGTTGTAGTAATAGTAGCAGTAACAGTAAGTATCAGTAGTAGTAGGCAGCACAGCAGTAGCAGCAGCACAGCAGCAGCAGTAGCAGTAGTAGTAGTAGTAGTGTATAGTATTAGTAGTAGTAGTGTAGGATTAGTAAAGTAGAAGGAATAGTTAGTAGTAGTAAGTAGTAGTAGTAGTAGAGTAGTAGTAGTAGTAGTAGTAGTAGTAGTAGTAGTAATGATAGTGAAGTAGAAGCAGTAGTAGTAGTAGTATAGTAGTAGTAATGATAGTAGAAGTAGAAGCGGATAGTAGTAGTAGTATTTGTAGTAGAAGTATATATGTAGTATAGTAGTAGTAATAGTATTGTAGTAGTATAGTAGTAGTACAACTGTTGCACACTGTTTTTAAAATTTTTTGCTGTTTAAAAAGAGGGTTGTGTAAAGTGCTGTTGTTAGTTTTAAAGCATCAGTTGTTTAATGTTTTAAACAACATTGTTGAGTTTGTTGTTATAACATGTTGTCCTAAACAGGTGGTATAAGTTTACAAAAAACATTTTTTTTAAACAACTCGGCATCTTTAAAACACTGCTGTTTACCCCTGGCTCGCTCAACCTTGTTTAAAAGTCAAATTAAACACTATCGTTTTATAAAAAAAATTTACAAACTGATCCTAACTTTTAAAAAGTTGTTTTGTAGTATGTAGTAGTAGTATGTAGTAGTGTAGTAGAGTATGGCAGTATAGTAAGTAGTAGTAGTAGTAGTATAGTAAGTAGTAGTAGTATTAGTACTAGTAGTAGTAGTAGTATATAGTAAAGTAGCATTGGGCATCCGTTTTGTTATCTTGTTTATTAACGCCCTCCCCCTCCCCCCTTCTTTCAGAATTTGGAGGGCGACTGATAAAAAAAAATTGGGTCACCTGTGCGAGCGTATCTGCCGAGAAAAAAATGTTGTTCGGTACAATACCCGCGTCGGTCGGTATTCACAATGTGCCCCTCGTCAACAAAATCCTGGCTACGCCACTGGAATCAACTGATCAAGGTACGTAACGAGACCACAGGAACATATACACAAACGATGCTTGGTGTCTGTGGGTGCCAATGGATCTACGTCATCTTTTTCCATTGCTAACAAAATGAGTACCAACATGCTAAAATTAGTCAAATGACCGTTATACAAAAGTTTCACATGCCACAAAACTGTCAATTTCCATATACAAACAGTGTAGGATGCTTTTATCCGCTATTCATGGACGAAGGTTTACCTTTTGTGTGACGTTTTTTTGGCATATTTATTTACTTCCAGTGTACATTTTCTCATTTTGTAACCGTGAAGAGCCAACTGTTCCAGAAAACTTGTACCTTTTGTCAGGGGGGACTTAATTATTTTGAGCTGTAAAGCATTCGTTATCAGCCCATCGTGTCATTTGTGATTTATCGTTCACAATATTACAGATCTTACATTTGTTAATTTTTGTTTCGATTTTGTCCATCCATTTTGTACAATATACCTTTTCATGTCAAATCGTTTTGATACCATAATGGAATTAGTAGACTTAAAACCGTCTACCATTATTTTTCGTAAACTATCATCCTTCGTTTATCTATTTACTCTCCTCGCCCTATTTCGTTTCCTTCACCTACCTACAGATAACCCGTGCTAATTTGGACCTTGAGCTGTTTATGTATAATGCCATTTCAATTTCATTATAGCTTGGCAGGTGTTGTATGCAATGTGATTGGAACGATTTGTGTTCTTCTTCTAAGTAGTCAATTAATGTCAAAGTTTTACCGCCACTCTTTACCACACACCAATCCAATCTTATTGCGTTTTTTTTCCTTAAATTCTTCTTTTTTCATGAAAAAGGTCCAAGCTGTTTGCGGTAGTATTGCAAAGCCCACATTGGCTTAGGAAATTTCATGATTGGGGGGGCCCACCGCGACAGCGCCATTGGGGAGGCAGTGGCGTGCGCCATCGAAGGGGACATCTCCACCCATTTTTTTTTCTTCCCCAGTTTTGTGCCCCCCCCCCCCCCACAGTTTGCGCCCCCCACCCCCCCCCCCTTCCCGCCCATCCACGTCACGCGATTGTCTCCCCCCGCTCAAGACCAAATAAGGATTTTTTCACCACCCTCAGCGATTTTGGGGCAAAAAAATACCACAATTTTGGAAATCAGCAAGTTTTTTGGGCTAAAATTTTCTAAAAATCTTGAAAATTTTGACGTTTGCAGAGAGCCCCAGAACTTTCACTTTTGCTAAAATATTTTGAGGGTGCATGATATGAGATAGAGAGAGCACCACAACACTACTTCAATATTGGGGTTGATAGAATTGGTCAATCCTACCTTTGTGGTGTCGTTGGTTACGAGTTTTGAAAGGTGCTGGTAAATCATTGGTCAACCTGGCGAGCGCAGCGAGGCCGACAAATTTTTTTGGACTTATCATTACATCATCGTGTCGGTACACGCCACTGGGGGGGTGCAACACGCTGTTTGGATATTTGATGTCTTTTGTTAACAAGGGTTATGATGATTGGATTGGGGGGCTCATGTAGTTGATCCCCCCCAATTTATTAGGGTGTGCCAGCCCCCCAAGCCCCCCGCTTTCCTAAGCCGTATGCCATACTGAGCAAAATCGACGTCAAACGCTAAATATACCGTATGCCTCCGTTTTAGCACCTTAAATATATATCGCTAAAATACAATCTATCCAAGTGCTTTGGATTCATGAATATTTAAATTGCCCTCTAGCTCACCCAGTATCAAAGGTGGACTATTGTGTAGCTTTCAACGTCTTAACCCAGACCTCACGGAGGCATTTGACAGTCATACAATGGATTTTAGAAGACGTGTTAGTTGTTGTTTTAGAATTGGTGAGTTTCTTTTGGGTTGATGACCAAGATCATTATCTTCATAGGTTAGGAATGACTTAAGATAGTCATTGTATTTTTTTTGTAGTTAACATTTCATTGGCGTCGTAAGAGACAATAATTGAAATAACACCAAACCAGGCAAAAGTATGAGTTGCTTGTAGTTCTGCATTTTGTGTTTCGTTATTATTATCAATGTATACTTGGTATGATAAGTATACGAACGTGAGTAGTCCGTAGAGTAGTAGTTCCTGAAAGAAGTGAGTAATAGTTGTATAGTAATGTTCATTGCATAGTACGCAGTAGTAGTAGCAGCACAGCAGTAGCAGCAGCATCCAGTCACAGGCAGTAATATGTAGTAGTAGTCGTAGTAGTGTAGTAATCAATAGTAAGTCCTGATCTCGGCCGTCGAAGCCTAGTAGTAGTAGTCGGTCACGTATTACGTAGTAGGTCTTAGTAGTCGTAGCTGTATCGTCGTAGTATTCATGAGAGTAGAAGTAGCAGTAGTAGTAGATAGTATAAGTAGTAGTAATATAGTCTGAAGTGAAGCACGTAAGTAGTAGTAGTAGGATTTGTAGAGTTAGTAGTATTTACAGTCGTAGTCGTATAGTAGTGAGTATTATAGTTAGTAGTATACCCGTTATACCCACTAGTTTTAAAATTTTTGCGTTTAACAAAAAGAGGGTTTGTAAAGTGCTGTTGTTTAAGTTTTAACAACGTTTTTAATTTTAAACAACATTGGTTGAGTTTGTTGTTAGTAACATGTTGTCTTACAACAAGGTTGTATAAGTTGTAAACAATTTTTTCAACAACTCGGCAATCTTTTAACAACTGTCTAGTTTACACCCTGGTCATCGCTCACCTTGTTTAAAAGGTCCCAATTAAACAACTTCGTTTAAAAATATACACAACTGATGCCTAAACTTTTAAAAAAAGCTTTGTTTGTAGTATGATAGTAGTAGTATGTAGTATATGGTCGGTAGTCTCTGGCAGTCAGTAGTAGTCGTCACGGTAGCAGATGCAGGTAGTAGTCTTCGTCGTCGTAGTAGTAGTAGTAGTAGTAGTAATCGTAGTCATACGTTGCATTGGCATCCGTTGGTGGCATATTCTTTCCACTGTTCCGTCCATCATTTTCATATCAACAGGAAGAAGAGAATATTTCCGCTATTAGCATCGCTACTTTCATAGTAGACTGTGAATATGGATCGTGACACTCAAATTCTGTGTATTACTGAACTCGTGACCTTCGTTTTGAGCAGGTGCACTGCAGGTGTAAGAGGGTGTTATACTCATAATACGTCATTACTTCTCCAACATGGTGATGAAGGATAGTGACGTCTAGTCTAGTTAGTCAAAAAAAGAACGAATCGTCTAAAACATCTCCTAAGATACTTGGAAGTCACACGCGTAGACTAGAATAGCGCAGGCCATCAAATATTTAAAGGTGGTCAGGAGCCCGTCTCTAGTTTAGTTTTTAGTGCCTGATTCACGTCACTTCTGTTTAAGGTTAACTGAAGATTTACAGGCGCCACAAATTTTAACCATATAACCATGTTGCAGTGATGACGCATTATACTGTGAAATGTTTCAGCCCTACTGCAAGGACCATTTTTGAATAAAAAAGTACACCATGACTTGTCTGGAAATTTGGTCGGCGTTTACTCATTCTTAATTACCTGTTATCTCGCTTTATTTACCTTACATCAAAACGTTAGCCTCCATGGTATGGAACATACAGGCATTTAGTAATTTGGGGATGCCCCCACACTGTAAAAACTGTCATAATTTTACCAGATTATAAAAATGTTCCTAAATTTGTACCAGATTATACATTTTAAATTCGGGAAACCCTGATTATCAATATCTTCTGCTTTAGGTTACTTTATGATCTAACATAAATTACAAGTTGTAAGCAGAAAAAGTGTAAATAAACAGTGGTTAGAAATATACTACACATTTGGAAAAAAGGATAGTACGTTATACGCTGCCGTTATTATACTTTTCGTAGTATTACGTCTTTGTAACTCCCCCAACCCACCCACTACTTGTGTTTTTATGTAGATATATAAACTATGAAAATTGCTGAACCTTTAAAGTTGGTTAAAAACATGTAAGTTAACTTCATAACTGCAAAATCAGGTTTTTCCATTGGGTGTGTGGTTTGTTAACACATAGTTTAAACAATCTTGTAGAACTTGATTCACTGCTTTTTTTAGTCTAATTATGGAGTTGAATTGGAAAAGTGTACACCTATAGATTTATTTCAGCTCTGATATCTGTAAAGTCGTGTGTGTAGTATATAGGGTTAGGACTTGTATCTAAGGCCCCTGTTTCGAATCTGTGCAAGGTACATATATTAGCCTGCTCGTAGGATGATTAAGTAATTTTTGACATTAGAATATACTGTCTCCGACAAATAATCAAAGTCTATATTGCGCCTTCTTCACGTTTTCCCTTCGTTTGACTTTTGTTTTTTCTCAAATTGTTTGGCCTGAAATATAACTTTTTTTAGCAAACCAGTGTGGGACGTACCTACAACGTTTGTTGATGTCATCGCTACCAACGTGAAATTTGGTCAGAAGATGTGTAATAATGTTTTAACTATAAAATCATACTGGTGTCCGTCAGTGTGTCTGTCTGTCTGTCTGTCTATCTGTCTGTCTGTCTTGTCTGACCGCGTCTATTTTCTCGGAGACCGAGGTCGCACGTTCTTCTTGAAACTTGTGGGTGGGTGCCCCTTGACCTTCCGAAGACCGAGTTTGTATTGGTTAGTGGCTCGAAAGGTCATCGGGGGTCATTCGAGGTCAAAAGGTCAAATGGACTGGTCTATTTTCCCTCGGAGACCGAGGAATTCCCGTTCCTGAAACTTGGTGGGTGGGTGGCCCCTTGACCGTCCCATCCCGAGGGGGTGGCCGGGGTTGTCTTGGTTCGTGGCTCCCCTGTCCTCCGTCATGGCTCTTCCAGGTCCCTGCGGTCCCCTGGGGGTCCCCGTTGGTAGTCTGGACCTGCCCCTTGGAGGGTGGGGTGATTTTGATTCCCAAAATTTTGAAGGTCACGACAAGGTCCATTAGTGGGTCATCAAGGTCAATGAGGTTAAACGTTGGTTTCTCGGAGACCTGAGTGTCGCACTTTCCTGAAACTTGGTGGGTGGGATGCCCCTTGACCGCCAAAGACCGAGGTTGTATTGGTTGTGGATCAAAGGTCATCAGGTTCATCCAAGGTTCAATGATGTCAAATCGGGTAACTTTGGTGTATGGACAGAAACTTGGAGGGTGGGGTCGATTTTTGACACAAAAAATTTTGAAGGTCATGACAAGGTCATTCGGGTCATTCAAGGTCAAAGGAGGTCAAAAGGGTAAGCTTTGGTGTAGCAACGAAACTTTGTGGGCGTGGTCGATTGTTGATGCCGACATTAAAGGTCACAACAAGGTCATCGGGGGTCATTCAAGGTCAAATAGGGTAAACTTTTGTGTATGGACCTTAAACTTGGAGGGTGAGGTCGATTGTTGATGCCGACAATTTTAAAGGTCACGACAAGGTCATTAGGGTCATTCAATGTCAAGGAGGTCAAATGGTGTTAAATGTTGGTGTATGGACATAAACTTGGTGGTGGGGTTGTGTTGATGCCAATATCTTTAAGTCATAACCCGGTCATTAGGGGTCATCCAATGTCAAAGGAGGTCAAATTGGGGTAAACTTTGGTGTCTCCAGACGAAACTGTGGGCGGGGGCGATTGATAAGGCAAAAAAATAAAGGTCACAACAAGGTCATCAGAGGTCATTCCAGGTAAAAGGCACCGCGAAACCTTAGGGTCATTCAAGCCAGGTTGTCGCGAAACCCAGGGATCGCGAAACCCGGGGACTGCCTAGTTCTCATATTGTTTTAAACAAGTCACAAACCCACAATAAAGTTGACGCTGGGATTTCACGCCATTATTTTATGTTCCCTGCGGGGTTGTTGTATTTTTACGCTCCAGTTATTTTACGTTCTGCACGTTGTGAGTCCCAGCTGCCAGTCAAAACCCTGTTTTCTTACCAGTTTATATTTAACAGTGCACCCCTTCATTGGCTACGGACATTGTTTCCTATTAGTACCATTAAATACTCCTCAAGAATCTACTTTTATGACTTATTTATTCAATAGTGTTATTAAGAATAAGACCTGTCGGAATTATCCCTGTACCTGAATATCTTGTAACTTGTATTTGTTTATCGTTATCAATCTGCGACAGTGCTCTCATTTTGATAGACAATATTAAATACTGATTGATACATGTTTTGCTCTTTGATACCATTTTGTGAACTAGGCTTAAAAAGTCATCTGATATTTTGATACCCTATTATCAGATCAGTACGACTAAGCATCCTAGCAACATTTTTGCCTCAATTACCGCCGCATGAAATCCCCGAAAATTGTATCGCCTGCGCGGTATCTCATAAAATGTACCATGTAAATAATGTACGTAGAGTATAGTTAGGTCATAAATAATTGAATGCTGAAGAAACAAACTTCAATTAACAGCAAATTACACTAAATAATACTCATTTCGTATGTATAGGCAATCTAGTCTTTCTTTTACTCTTGCTTTTAGGGTAATTTTTAGTCAGTAATTACGCTTACAAGTCATCTGAAAAGTTGTTGTCAGATATCTTTATATATGTGGCAATACAAAAGTTCGGTTAATTAGGTATAAATAATCTAAAACAAGCTATATATTTACAGAGAGAAACCGCTAATATGTGGCTACTAGGCGCTTACACGATAAAATACCATTAAGCAAAATAAGTGAATGGGGTTGGGTGCATATTTTAAACCCCATAGAAGGATGGTTTATCATGTCGCCATTTAAATAAACAAAATATTTAGCCCACGCCCGTATAACAATAACCACAAACATGACATTGAGTGACTTTATGTGCTGAAACAAAACATTACTGACAATGCTAATAAAATAATAAACTAAAACAATCAATTACTTGATTTCTATTAACTGAAAGTGATGCCTTTTTGATATGTGCAAAAACACGCCTATTTCCCGTCATCAATGGCTATATTCAATCATCCCTCAGGCCTCTCAAGGCTTGGACACAACGAGACATCTCAATGGAGGAATGCATTCGTCTTTTTGTGTGACAGCCATTAATCCAGATCGCGTGAATGTGGGAAAAGCCGTTTTGTGAATACTTCCCAGTTGCCAGTGGAGAATTATATTTGTCTATTTATGCAACGATAGAAAGTAACAAATATACAAATACAAAGTGAGCTAAAATTAAATCCATACTCTATTCCCTTTCTTCGTACTATACTGCAAACTGGCATAGCTAATCTTTTTACATAAATAGTTTTCATCACGGAGGTTGCTTTGGTGTATGTTAAACTTAAAAGTAAACTGTTTTTCCTTTGTTCTTTTAATTAACGCAACGAATTTGATAAGAACAGGGAAAGAACAGATAGCAACACCAAGATGTGCAAGACGCGGTTTTTTTACTTGCCGGATCTTGTCCTCATAGCAAAGTAAGGCACCCTGGGTTAGTACGAAAACAGAAAATAGACATAATTCAAAGCGCTACGACATGTGTGCTGCGTTTTCTAAGTCTTACGAATTAATTTTAGATTGTAAATCGCAAATTGATTTTGTAATTTATTTATATAATCTTGATTATCTTAAATTGTAAAACGTTTGATTGTAAAAAATAACGTTTGGTTTTAGCACGGCTTGACGTCTTAAAACACAAAAACAAAAGTTTAAGTGATAAAATATGTCGTATATCGAAATTTTATATTATTGTAAATCTTGCGCGCGTTTGTCTTAAGTGGGACTACCGAAAACAACAAAATCCTTACAGTGTTTCTATGAATTTAACAAATCTACTTATTTCAATTTTGTATTTAAATTTTTCAAACAAAGAATTAACTTACGCTTATTCATTATATTTTGTTCTTATTTAAACCATTATCTTTTTTTTTCATCAAACACACATTTATTTATCATTTTGCTTTCGTCAAACATCTTGCAAAATGTGAAAAAGCGTGACACTGACAAAATGAAACGATAACAAAATAGATCTTATAAACACACACACAGTACAGGACAATCTGAGGATACGTTAACTAATGAAATTTATCAAGTGGCATAACCAAAGGGACTGGAATCGTTAGGAGCCATTTTTTCACTATACTGACAGAAGCCACGTGAAGCCAACATTTAGGAATGTTGCAGAATGAACAAGTTGCACCTTTTCTGTTAAACTTAAAAGGGGGGAAAGAAAATACGTTCTGAAGTGCAATTGTGTTCCATTCTATCATGTCTATAGAGTTACGTTACATAAACCAGTAACGTGACGAATCGTGATTTCAAACAAGTGTCAGCTGAAACGCAGGCCAAAAACACAAGGGGCATGCGGACGTGCCCTTCGGTTATGCTACTTATATTAAGTCAACGGAAAATGTCCAATTCATGACAGACGAGTGTCTGAAATAGTGATGGCAGTACAATATAGGATTCTGGAATTTTCTCATACATAGCAAATAAACTGATATTTATTTCACTCTTCCTAATACTCGAGCGGAGCTTGCTAAGTAATATAAAATTTACAACGTGCGGAGTGTACGCGTTATGTTCTTGTGTAACGTTACTTTGATTTAACAAATAAATACGTCATGGGTGTCAAAAGAATCGTGTAACTGTATATCTTAACAAATGGATTGTTATTTTGAAGAAAAAGCGTTTAACCCAAATGCAATTTTATTTGGAAGAGGTATATGAATATCTTTTTATTTGCTTTGTATTCTATAAAATATAAATTTGAAAAGGGAAACGCAGTAGTTATATGAACAGGAAGTTAAACGCCACTTACTTGGTACTTTTAGGTTTTTCATCAATTCCAGCCTCATCTGCTTTTATGGTTTTGTTATCTTTTATCCATCTATATTCTGCCTTTGGCATGGCATCGACAAAACACTCGAGCGTTACATATTCCCCCTCCGGTTCTCGGATCTCCGCCTTTTTAACAGTCACCTGTGGCGCATCTATATGAACAAAGAAACAACCTTTGATTATGAATCATTCTGGGAGTGTAATTAATGGCAGGGAAACTCTCTGGCAGTTATAAATTATGCTCAAGAAAAGCCATGTTAATTGTCACGAAAGGTTGTGTTCATGAATGCCAAGAAGATTAACATTTTGGTTAAAGATCCAGGTGTATTTTTTTTCTAATATCAATAATGATCTTTAACCTTACTGCCATCATTTATTTCATCCTTTTTTGATCAGCACTGATAAGCGGCTTTGTAGTCATCACGAATAACCAGAGCGTAATCAAAGATAATTACTAAAGTCCAGTGCGTAATATATATACGTCACGCACGTATATCTCAAGCTGCTAGTGCTACAAATCTTCAACCCGCAAACGCAAAGCCTGTTTTAACACGTTAAATTTTTAACCAAAAGAAAGCTTTTTCGTTTCAAAGTCTTGAGTTTGAAAAATAAAAAGCTTGTTTTTGCGCAACACTTTGAGCATAACAATATGTCCACTGACGCGTTGCCGCAATGCGTTTTGGCACTCATAGCTTGCCATACGTGTACGCCTACAGAGGCAAGTAACTCGCGCGCGCGAGCGAGCGCGAGCCTGTGTGTCTGTCTCTCCCTTTGTGTATCTGTCTGTGTGTCTGTCTGTCTGTGTGTGTGTTCAATTTTGGTTAGGTTAACTATCGGTTGACTAAAAAGGTGGACTTCTACCAGAACTCAATGTCCAAAGACGAAACTTGGTGTGTGGATTCTGGTACATGTAAGTACCCTTGCATTGCGTTATCATAATATTTGTGCATATTAATGAGTTTATCTGCATATTTGCTCTGATTGGCTCATTTCTAAAAAGGTGAATTTCTGCCAGATCCTAGTGTCCAAATTTGACGAAACTCGGTATGTGGGCTTTGGTGCATGAAAGTAATACCCATGCACTATGTCATCACTATTTGCGCATATTAATGGCCTCATTTGCATATTTGCTCCCTGCCAGGGAAATCTTGCAAGTTTTAACTTGCAATATTTTATTTTTTGTCTTTATTTGATAAAGTATTTCTTTTTCGGTCTAGATAAAAGTGTTACTCAAATTCTCTCAATTCTCTCTGCTTATTAGTGGCATTAATTATTGTCTAACATTCGTGGGAGCAACAACAATGACAGAAGCTTGAATAAATGTCACCCATTCGAATGTAATAGTTCAAGACCGATGTGCTGTGAAATGTCATGAATAGCTTAGGTGTCTTATCAGATTATATAGTGTGTGAAAGAAAACAAAACTGCTTACTCTCCAATTAAAAAAAAGATATAGCCTAGCGGATGTCAAGAATATCGAGTGGGTAATTTTCTATATGACACACTATAGGATTTGATAAGATATATTGTCTTCCGCAACGCATCTGTCAATGACAATTCAATAGCCCAGTGATTCTGGCAACATTTGGACATTGGATATTTTTTGGATATTTTAGTCGCTATGTTATGGGATAATTTATATGAATATTTCCGTTGATCTGCTTAGAACTTTCAATTGGAATTTACTTTTGGATTTTCATTTGGATATAAACTACATTGATTTTTATAAATACTGAGCAAATGCGAAGGTGTAGAAAATACACTGTATTACTGTAATTGGGTTTTTTCCCCATTTTGAAGCCTTAACTACAATTTTGTTGAGGACGATACACGCCACGACCAAATACAGAAGCAGATGAAATGTTGATCCTTTTAGTGTCAACGCATTGCTTTTAAAGTATGTCCGTCTTTTTGTGTTTTATAAATTTTGCGGCCACTGGAATGATGATTTCAAGCCGTACATGTAGTTTTGAGCACTTTACTTTGATGTAAGAAATTATTTTTTTTAGTTGTCCTTTTCCTCTAGACATTGGGTACACACGAAAAAGCCAAGTCAACTATGCACCGACCTAAAACATGGGGGTAACAATTATGACCACAAAAGGTCATTTCACACGTTTTTGACCAAAAAGTGGTCAACATTTAACCCCATTTTTGGTCGGTACATAGTTGATTTAAAACGTTTTGTGTTGAAAATGTTTAGGGTGTACATTGGAATGTGAGCTCGTGAAACGACTACTCAAACCATATATCTGACTGACTCCCATTGTGCCCAATCAATCTTGGTTCCCAAATTTTAACCAAATACCAGTATTAATTCGAGCCGCATACAGTTAGCTATAGGCAATGCGTAACAGGCCTGCCTGTTCTGAGGGGGCAAAATTCCCAGTCCGTGGGAAATTTTTCCCTCTCAGGGTGGTCAAAAGCCCAATTTGCCCTGGCAGAGGGCTAAAAAATGGATGATTTAGCATGTTTTTTTTGCAAATTTTTCCGGCCAAAGTCGTCAGGGGAAAAACTGCCCCCTGCCCCCCCCCCGCCTGTTACGCCACTGCGATAATCCTGTGGTAAGCCCATATGACCTTTCAAAAGAGTCTACACAATATGTTTTGATGGTTTCTGAGCAACAGTGACCTGCTGATTCCAGATCTTGAATGAATTCAATTTGTCATCCTTGTCAGAATTTTGAGATATGGAAGGGGCAAATTAGCAGAAGCAAAGTTTGTAAATGTTCCACACGGGGGTTAAAGGTGTCTGGACATATTCATCTGGTTTCATGATTCAAATAGATAGTTTCCTATTCTACAACCTTTTTTTATGTGTGCACAACAGACCAAAAACTGTTCAACATTTTACTGATCCAATTGGTTTCGAATGGTTTTTTCAACTTGTCATATGGGAATGTACACCAGGATATATACATGTACTATATAAATTATTAATCAGCTCAAAGCTACCTAACAGAGGCCAGAGTGATGATCTCACATAGACACTGTGGGCCTTAGCACTATTCCCCCTTCATAAATACCCAATGTCAACTAATCAAATAAAGTATTTACATTACTGTCTATACGCATTGAAGCATTGAGCCCTTTTCAGAGAAATTGTGCATACAATTTGTTTCGATGGGGACCTGGCACATTACAGGCTGGGACTTCAAAATTTCAAAAATTTAATATTTTTGGTTAGAATAAAAATAGACACTAGAATTAATATAGTAACCAAAATGCTTAATTCCAAACTTAGAGATGAATCGGATATTTCGTTTCATGCAGTAAACATTTAGCATAGATATAACAGTCCCATAGGATACCGTGTATAACAAAAATTTCCGGATTTTTAATTTTATAACAAAATGTGATTCGATATGAAGGACTTCGATTGAGCTTAGTTATTCCACAAAGTGATTATATATGGACAAGCAAATGTATATGCAAAAAAACACGTTTGTTGAAAATGGAGTGCGCCCTCATCGGGGAAATCTAGGAGTCGCCTTAAAGCCTACTGGGTTAAAATTAATTGTCCTAGCTATAGCAACAATTTAACCTTTTTAATCCTTGGAACTAGATGAACATGTCTATTCCATTTTCATCCAGTATGAAATTTTACAACATTGCTTGTTAAGTGTAATCCCTTCCATACTCAAAAGGCACAAGGATGCCAAGATGATCACAAGATTGGAATCAGAGGTCGATGTTACCAGAAACATCAAAACATGTGTACAGACCTTTTTTGCAGGTCTTATGCAAGGTCTATGATTTTGCCGCTGGACTATGATGATTGAAGGACAGTGCATATGCCTTTCCCAAGGGCTGCAAGAAATGATTTGATGGTTTCTAGGCACATGACCTGCTGATTCATCTGATGATGCAACTTTGTCCTCCTTGAGCATTGTTGAGATGTGGAGGGACGGTAAATTAAAAGGGGAAAAAATATGTAAAAATATTTCATACAGGATTACTCAAGGTAGTAGATAGTATTGGTTCTAAGAATTACAAAAGATAGTTTGGTATATATAGGACAATTAATTTAAGACCGGCTTGAAATAGTAAAGGTTCTTCCGGGATAAATTAGAATGCACAGGAAGTCTCTCAAATGCACTGAATAAGTTCTTAATGCCGTTGGAAAGGAACATAATAGCATGTTATGTAATTTGTTTGACATTTGGGGTATAATTAAGAGGGACAATATGGTATGGCCCACAGGGGATACGTGGTGGGGCTCAAAACTTGGCCTTTGCTAAATACCTTTGAAGCTGATTATCATAAAGTAAATGATATTTTATGTTGTAACATTCGAAAAAAGAACAATTTGCGTCAAATTTGAAAGGAAATCGGCTCATTATACATGTAACCCCGTTGATGACATTGAAAGTTTTTGGCCTGTTGTGAAAAAACACAGAAGGTTATTGTTAGATATAGCAAAACTTACCTTTTTAATTCTTAGAAGCAGAAGAACATTCTACCACATTTTTACCTGTATGGACATTTACAAATTTTGAACTGCTGATTTACCCCTCTTACCCTATCACAAGTTGTGCATAAAGACTTTGGAATCAGATGGACAACATGGCCTAGACACCAATCAAAGCATTTCGTGCAGACCTCTGTGCACGCAAAAACAAACAAAAAAATCTTTATATTGGACAATATCTCGCTTCTTTAGTGACAAAGGTGGAATACGATATTTATATTAACTTTAATATAGAAAATACAATCGGACAGATTTTAGAATTCATGATGGATAGGAATTGTTCTTATGGTTACTCCAGAAATTACCACCCAAATTGATAGTGGAATATCCCAACCCTTCTTCTCCAAAAATGCACGGGAATTCCATAGTGAAATCAAAATGAGTGTGTGGGAATTCCCATCATGAAAGCCCAAAGACCATGGGAATTCCCACAATGACAAAACCGTACAAAGCGTTCAAAATATTGCAATTGTGTAACTCTAACAGATGCACTTAATATAAATTGAGTAATTGAGTAGTTTACCAAAGATGACCCTGGGAATTTCAATGACTTTATGACCTATTGAAAACAAAATTCCCATTTCCCAAAATACTTTACTTAGTAGGCTGTTTTTTTCCTTTCGTTCTCGTTGGCTACAATAATCACAGATGACATGAATGAAAAAATCCCTGGGAATTCCCACAGCTGGAATCCCATAGTGTTTCGATTTTTTTAACTGTCATCTTTGGGGTGTGTGGATAATTTATGGAATAGCCCCAATCATTGGTATATGAAATATTTACCGTTTAATCAATAGGTTGACCTAGATTTATGATAGTATAAACTAGATGTTTTGAAGTAAGGGGCAAGTGCTATCTATGGAAATCAATTGCTTTTCAAGATAGTATCTGTGTAAATGTCGTGTTGGGTGGTGCTTTCTTTGCGGTCAAAAACATCTTTAACAGGTTAAATAATCATACATGTATAATAGATATAATACATTACATTACATAATACTCACATTTGTACTGAGATTTGAATAGTTTTTTCAGCCGGTGGTAGAGGCCCGAAGTGTTAGCATTACATGTGTGAAAGCCGCTGTCTGACCGTTGTACGTTCTCTATTTTAATTTTGCTTCTGAGACGGTAACGTATCGCTCGCCTTGCCATGTACATTCGGTTTAGGTTATTCCATGCTATCACAAAGAGTTTTCTACACTATCGGTTTCGTTATATGTAAATTGGAAAGGCCACCATATTACTTGTGGTATAGAGAATCGATGCCTGTACTCCTTTGATTGAGGCGGCAACTAAAATTGACGATACGAATTAAGTAAATTACATTAAAGATTGCAAGATTTACAGTAGATTATTGGTGAACAATATTTTTGACATAGTAATGTTTTCAAAACAACGCTTGAAAAATTAACGGTACTTAAAATTCTTGGAAGGCACATTAAAGGCTGACTCAGATGATTTCGAAATTATTTTTTTTTTTCGAAATGATTAAATATTGCCAACTAGAACTAAAGATAGTCACCTAAAATGATCAATTCCAAAGTTTGAAATGAAACGGGATTTTCGTTCTGATGCCGTAAACATTTATGTGTAGTGTAAAAGTACCATAGGATACTGTTTATGACAAAAAATCCGGATGCGGAATTGTATTACAAAGTTGTGATTTTCTATATGACGGACATCAATATGAGCTTAGCTATATTTCACACAGTGATTAGTATGTGAACAGGCATTATGCAAATGCAAAAAGCACGATTTGTAGAAAATTGGGGTCGCCACTCTCGGGAAATCCCTAAGTCAGCCTTTAAAGTTGTCATACAAACAGACCCACACCGGTTAGAATCGTGTCTATTATACGTTCTGCCAACTCAGCTTTAGTTTACAGAGTAATACAAACTAAAGTTGAAATAAACGATTTGAAACGGGTCTGTTAACGATAAAGTCAGACAATAAATAATTCATATTTCCATAATCCCATATTGCATTACGCCAATGATCTCGGATATAACTGCTCGGAATTCTTCGAGGGTACATCGACGTACAAGGCTCTTACCTGTTGTTTTCACCACGTGTTTGTACTAGATAACATAACGGCAAGCACAAGCCATTTGTAATAAAATGTCAAGAAGTTTTATAATATTTTTGTAAACATTTCACGTCCTGAAAAAGCTTTTCTTTCAAGTTTTGATCCACAAACAATGCAGCTTTTAGGTATAAAATAGATCTTTCTAGACATTTATACGAGTTGCTGTTGTAAATAGAATGTCACTGATTTGATTAATTTTATTCGAAATGATCAGGAAAAGAAAATATATTTAATGTGAAATATTATCAAAGTCAAACCGTTTTTATCACCATTTTAGGGACTTGTATGTCATTTATTTGACATGTTTTCGTAAATTGGTGTCTCTACTTTTGCATATATCACAAGGATGCTTGCATTCAAGCCATACAACTTTAATAACTGAAATATTCAATGGGTGTCCGTCACCCTTCCACCTACGCCATTATCTTAAGAAATATAATAACCTTGAAAATGAGGTACAATATCATAGTCAGCATTTAACGTCCATACTCTCTAAATTTGAAAGAGTGAATTTCATTCTAAAATAGTAACTAAGGGGCTTACCCCTTTTTCACTACGGAAAGAGTGAAAAAGGAGTGAAATGTCAAATCTTTCGAAGAATATTTTGGTCAGATTTATTCTTGATGATTTACAAAATGATATCTACTAAAACAGTAATTTCAACATGGAATTCAAACGTTCACGTTTTACTTCCACTTTCTTTACAAACTGTTCATTTTAGCGAGAGAGAGCTAATGTCACTCTTTCATTCTTTAAAATTTAGAGAGTATATTCATTCTGATAATTAATGTAATTAACATAGGCATTCCTTACCATTGACTACAAGTTCAATTTTTAACTCTATTAGTGGATCGCTATAAACCTGACAAGTATACACCGCTGCATGCCTTGGTCTGACACGATTAATCCGAAGATGGAAAGATTTATTATAGTAGTCTCCCTCCGTTTGATAGCGGTCATCATTTAACAACACCTCGCCATTTGCGACCACGTCTACAGTAAGAATGAAATAAAACAGTGGATCAAAATGGTTTCACGCCATTTCAATTTTAATATCAATTGTTGTTTTGATATTTTGGACATCATCAAATCGATAGAAAACACACACACACACAGCTAAAACAAACAAATATAAGCAAATTAGATATTAGTTGGAGTTTTAAGTTTTGTTAACATTCAATGTTGGATACTATGAACCGTGGTTCATGGGGTGAAGGTTTCTTCAAATGAGGCTTATGGTTAGGGTTAGAGTGGATGTGCTGTAGAGCGTGATATTATATTTTAAAAAGTCCATTTGCATACTTTGGACTTTAAAATGAAAGCTACCGGTCATGCTTATGATCTTATGGTGTGCCAATGTCGCAAACTATTTATGGTGATCACTTATTTCCGCATGGGCATTGGTCTAGATGTTTTCTGATAAAAATCATTTTATTATCATATGGATTTTTTAAATCCAAAAGATATTTCATTTTTTTAATGAAAGATGTGCTTGTTGACTCCTTCTTTTGTATATACTTTTATCTGACATTTGCTACACTATGAAAGAAGCACGACCGACTTTCTATCTCAAAACAAGGAAAAACAACAATCCTATCTTGCTCTTGTTTAAATGGATGGCAAATTGATTATTGCCAATCTCTCTTGAAAAAAAGGACATTTTATTGAGACCAATATTCTTGGCTAAAAGCAAAATTGGCTATACGACATTATGTCTAGATCAAGGCCTCTCGACTGTTCCCGGTTAAATTCTTTATAATGGACACGAAGACGCTTATTTTCGCTGATTATCAATAATAAAAGCGAGCGAGTTGGCAGATACTGATTTTCACCTACCCATGTCAAAGTTCCATATAATATAAATATTAGAACGGTGCACTACTGTGTTAAAAACGTCACATTCATAGCAACTAAGGACATATATACAAGCTATTTTGGAAGCCATATTGAAAAACTAAAAAAAAAAACCATCGTGGCTATTCTTTGCGACTTTCTGAACAAACCACATGCCTGACGAGGTCCTTGGCTATCTTAGGATCATTTTATAACCAGATCGCCTGGTAAAATCAACGATAAAGTGCATATTTCTATGCTGTTGAGTTTACGCGTAACATTTAAGCGTCGGCCAGTGAGCTAAGATGGCCGTCGGAACTCTAGCCTGTTATTTATCTATCTCTATGGTCCAGATCCTCGTGTTTGAAGAATACTTACTAACACTATTGCCATTACGGAGTTTTCCTCATCCACACACAACATAATCTTCTGCGATTGGACGATGGAAGCATTTCAATAGGACACTACTGTCATTCTGTACTGGTTACGACTTCTTCTGATGACTGAGTTGTATCAACAAATGTACGTTGAAGAATAAGAAAAATCTGAAAGCACCTTAAAAAAAAAGAAACTTGCATGTCACTCTGTGCTGATAGTATATCACTTTTCAGTATATCATGTTATAAAATTGCGGTAAATTGTTTAATTATCACAGGCGTCGGTTTCTATCCGAATGAAAGGCGGAAAGCTTACAGCTACATGGCGCTTTTACCACTCCAATCATTTACAAAGAATTAACGATATACTTGATTATGTGGCAGTCCTGTATACGCAATTGCCTTAATGGGTTTTGGTGTGTTGCTTTGAGTCAATCATTAAACCATTACTTTAAGAAACTCAATTAAATAAACACACATGTTCACTTCTCCCAAACAATAATCCTATTTTGGAGTCTGGATCCACTAATAGAAACGTGAATTTGAAAAATTAAAAAAAACAATCTGTTGTTTTTTTTAAATTGGATATTGAGAATCGACAATTTTCCGTCAAACAAGAGTAGTACAGATCGCATATTATTATTAACTGATACCCCCACCTGATACGGAAACATAATCCAGCATTAATAATCATGAAGACTGTGTCATAAACGGAGAATGCCATGGCTTATCTGACTCTATATTTGGTTTTTCTTAGTCTCGGTTCAAGGTATTTATTCCGTTATCTTCAGGGAGCTGCATACGCCTGTTATAGGAGCTCACAGTTTCTTTACATCGGCACAAATTGGATAATTTGAACAAGACAGCCATTTAGTGTACAACAATATACCTGCCTCCAGAGAAAGCCTTATTTTTTTGTTCGTCGTCCTTCTCGTTCTCAAAAAACAATATCGAATGATTTCATGATGTTGTCACGAAAAGTCACTTTGATTAAGAGTCCCTTTAAATTCCTGCCCGTTTTCAGAATTTTTATTCGGTGCTAGCATCTGGTCTTAGCGTTAGTCTCAGTATTCTTATTCTAGATAATCAACGATGCATGCAAACAACATTCGTAATCTCTTACGGGATCCTTTGATTTTGAGTTGTGATCGCAAAGCGAATTCCATTTCGGCTTCTTCGATTTTATATCTTAAAAGTGGGCGACTCGATCGACCATTTGGCCCCCCTACTAATACCCCTCAAAAGTGGTAGCAGAAGAAAGTTCATATTTTTCCTCTTGGTGTTTATGAATGGAACCGTCTCCAAAAGTGTAATAAATACCACATTTATTAACCAAAACACACGCTATCCTATGGAATAATTTAATCCTTTTCTTCGCTTCTTACTATCCAAAGGCCTAGACTGATTAACTAACTCAAAATTTGTAATGAGAATAATTTCGGGTGATAAGGCTTCTATGTGAGAAAGAAAACATTTATGAAATTGAGACCATGATCGGGTCACCCACGCTGTTTAAGGTATTATTTTGTATAAAACAATCATTAAGACACATAGAATACACATCTCAATGTCAGATTTCGAAACATTAAAAATAGGAAATTTATGTAATTCGAGGCAAAGTGGGAAAAAAAACATTTATCTACTTAAAAGGATTGTTCTATACAAGGACAACACAGTCCGGTAATACCACCCTCCATTGAAAGTGGGCTTCTGTCAGACAGAGGATGGATTAAGGTGGTGACCGATCATGGTCCGAGTTTCATCCAAGTTTCTATGTTTTTCCTTTCTCCATCAACATGGCACTTCACCAAAAACATCTGATTACCAATTTTCGATTGAATCGGTCCAGCCGTTTGTGTTGTAGACGCAAATGGGTACTGATTGGCTCATAGAACATGTGTATTAATTACTGGGGTCGCCCACTTTTTAGAGACATTTTTGGTTCGAATATCAAAAGAAACATTCCCATGGATTTTAAATTTATTGGGAATGATGAGAACAATTTGATCTTTCTTCTGATACAAAATTCTAACTTTTAATAAAGTAGGGGAGGGGGAGGGGACGATGTTGTCGATCGGGTTACACACCCTTATGTTGTGGTGTCATTGTTTTGAACCGGGACTAAAGAAGAATCCGCGGATTTTGCCTAGAAACTGTACAAAACATACATTTAGATTTATTTTCAAACATTAGAAAATGTCTCGCTGAGCCCAAATAATGTTTCATAGAACAGAATTACTTCGCAAAACTAGTGTAAAATTTACACCTCTGCATATCGGGTACGAGTGAAAGCACGGACATTCGTACCATTTGGCTTTCTGTGAAGAAGTTTCTTAAAAGGTGAAATAGGTTGGCTTCTTAAAAAAAATGCCTAGTCAAGCTGGTTCCCGATTAATTTGGTCTAAGAAGATAAGAAATGTTTTCCATATTTTGATTTCCGGTATCCTTGACCTTTGACCCTAGGATCGTGATTGTCTACATTAGCATTTAGGAGGTCCTGTGTTGCATTGCCACAAGTTTTACAACACCTCAAAGTATGAAAACAAATCCATAAAAAATTACACTGAAAACCTGAAATAGGCACTGAAACTGTAGAAACCAAGTTGAGAATAAGATTTCACAGACTTCCCACTTATTTTTTCAGTGTTGTGACTTGTAGCTATGGACTGATGTACTATTTGATTTAAACCAATCAAACATTTTTACATTTTGACCCCTTAGGATGTTGAACTTTGCCTTTGACTTCTATGGTGGAGGTGTTTTTGAGAAATATTTAAAGGGCAGAAGCTGTAACATGGAAAGTTTGGGCGCGAGGAGTGTAGCATTCAAAGATAATGAATGACATAAGTGTGACAAATAGTGAGAAGTCCAACTTTATAAAAAATAAGGTTTTATTTGCACTCTAAACAGACGTCTTAACTGAAGCGAAGGCAATGGTGTTCCTAAAATGGACGTCTTTGTAGATTATTAAACATTAAGAAAATTTGCCAAAACAATGAGGGGTCTTGAGCAAAAGCTCTCAAACATTAACAGTCTTTAACTACCATGTGTTTACCTACTCCCCATTCCTATACAAATGTGCACTTGGGTCTTGTATTCGTTTGAAGGATTTTACAATAAGATCTTTTAATAAATTGGACTTAGTAAACATGGAGGATTACATGGTGATTGAGTAAAAGATCCACGTAGCATGTAACTGTATAAATAGAAAACCTGCCAATCAGGCCAACGCGGCCTATGGCGGGTCAATTCCACTTACAAACCAGACGCCCAATCATGATTGTCCAATCATAGCAAACTTTCTTCTGGTTGGCATACTACATGTACGGCAAGCCAAATTCTATTTTTTAAACTACTAAACGTTCGAGTTTGCATTAACGATATCTTGAAAGCTGTAAAACTCCCCCTCCCACCCGTTTTGGAAAAGTTATTTACTGTAAGCAATTTTGAAAATCAACGCATCACAAAATACCAATATTTTAAGCAAAATTTTGAAAACAACCTGCATCACAAAATCCCAATATTTTACAGCATATTTTTTATAACACATTTCAATTAAAACAAACGTGATTATTATCTTTAACAGTTTTCCCTTATATATAACACACTGTTTTTCTTAAATACCCAGCTTGACATTTAAACCATAAGGGGTTAAAATAAAAGTCACAATCCAAGTAAGTAATTATTATAAATCAAGCGTTCCAATCATGTTACATTACGGGCACCATATCACAATTGATGTATAGGCCCCCTGCTATGCAACCAACATTAAGCTCTATCAAGTCATAATACAATGTTTAAGTATTACAACCACCGATTAATCATCAAAATTCAGTTCATTGGGATGCTGCAGAAAAAAAACCGGTATAACGGTCACCTCATTTAATAACCACCTCGATCTCGAAGCCAGGTCAAATATGGTATTGTGTAAACTCCGCTAAAGCCGTTTTGGTTATAATCAAATGCATTAAATTAGATTTATAATTCAAAATATTCAATCACAATTTTAACTGATAAAAAAAAATGGCAAAAGGATTCAACTTATTTTTTTGTTTTTTTTGAATGGGGGGCATTCGTTAGTCATAAGACTTTTTCTATAGAAAATGGAAGTTTTATTTTTTTGTGAGGGTGTGACAAGTCAAACTGGAAGCCAAATAACTCGCTCCATATTCAAATCGCTCAATACAAGCACTTTCCGTCACGGTTAGAATTTCGTCTAGCGTTCCTTGCCTCCAAGTTGCGGCAGGTGACAGAATTACGAATCTCAAGTTATAGAGCTCTTTTGAATATTAATACGTATATTCAGAAAGCACCTTTCAAACACGGTTTAGAATATCAAACGCGATACGTGCACTTGTACGAGAAACGCGAATCGACTTCACGACCATTCAGGCATTCCAAGCACACTGCTCACGTGTTAACCATCTACACCTACCCTCTTATGTCTTACACATAGAAAACTGCCTTACATTGACCTGTTTTCTATGATTCAAACACAGATCAGACAGACATACACATAGGCCTATATCGAAAAACACACCTTTCCCTCATCCACCCATCCTTCACACGCACGCGCGAGCATGCACGCAGACGATTGTTTACATTGCGATAACCACGAGTCGGGGCCATGTTAGGAACGTCCGTAACATGGATACACGCGGCACCCACTCCGAACAAGCTTACTAAGCTTGAATAAATCCTGACACCACCACAAACCATTACCAATGACTTGTGGATACCAAAGAAGAGGGTACTCGTGACTCGTCATGTATAACAATATTATAGCATGTCTTACCGAGTTTTTCACATGTGTATTCGTCTGTCTTCGTGTCGTGTATGGCACGCGCTCCACGTATCAATCATGGCGAGTTTTTCCCTCGCATGTCTAGTTTCATATATCGATTACCCCGCTATAGTCGAGTTTACACAGCGCTTCATATCCAGTTTTTGAACTCTATGTGCCCGAGTTCATAATCCATGGTCCAAATAAATCAATGTCCAGAATAAATCATACGAGTTTTAAAAACTGGACATGATTTTTTTTCACTCATGCAAACTGGACATATTTTTTTTCTCAACAATAGCAAACTCGACATATTTGAAACTCGGCATGATTTGTTTCTGGACATGAGGAAAACTGGTACCATGATTTATATGTCAAACTCACCATATAGAGAGCAACCCTATGTATAGAGCAAACTGGACAATCGCGCTGTAACTCGACTTATAACGCGCTGCACACTCGACATATGGGGGGGAAAACTCGATACACATTGCGTCGACATGCGCGGGAAAACTCGCCATGATTTTTGATACGTGGAGCGTGCCATATCTGTGTTATTGTATCGACGTGTATAACCCACACGGTTTATGTAACTTAAAATAAAACAAGGAAAACACATTCAATTCCTTGTTAGTAAATGACACATACAGCTTTTCAGAAAAACAGCATTTATGAATTTAAGTTTACAGTAACCTTAAATGCAATGATGCCGTATTTAGCTCCATGCACTTTCAGGGGTCATACAATCAATTTACAATAAACGTATATCACATTAGCAATGGTAGAAAAATGAAACCAACATTTTCAAGGCAAAAGACATAAAAGAACAACAGACTTTAGTTAATAAGATTCATATCATACCAGTTGTATGATATTATTAGAAACAAGCAGAAGAACATGCGTATAAATATCTGTTAAGAATATTAACGATTTTTCACATTTGTCAATTTAATGTACATAGGAAATTAATTGCAAAAAACATCAATAGAATTTGAGGATTTTACAAAACCAGCTGTCAATCACTTTTTTTTTTTTTTGATGAACAATATTTGCCCAATAGGGTTAATTAACTTTCGCATTCCCGTGATAGAGATTGCTTGACTTTAAAATTAACTATTTTTTTACGCTTTTCACTAAAGTAGCCTGCCATTGTCGGAATAATTAGGTTATAAATAAAGGCCCTATAGTTTAAGGAAATAATGTGTTGGAAAGTAATTTTGACTTTGATAAATGGCTTTTCTAGGCACTACTATCATTCTAAGAGCTAAATTGTTGTGGATTTTTATTATTATTTTTATTATTAACTGTGGGTATACAACGCGTATTTTATTAGGTAGTGCTTTACCTTTACGTAGCAGGGAGGTTTTGAAAGCTTTGAATGATGATGAATAATATGCGCCTCATCAATATTAAATATTGTTCGTGTTAAACATGACAAGCAAACCAATAGGCATGGCCTTTCACATTTAAAAATGGAAGCAGTATTGGATAAGTAAAAAATGATTCGGATTATCATTACTGCCTTATTCGTTCTCATGGTAAACTAAATTTTGAATACCGACTGTCCAAAAACCTATACTTTAGGTAAATTCTAATGAAAACACACATGAAAGTGTTTTTTATTTCTTATACCTGCTTGGATTGGGATGTGTGTTTTATTTTACACTACCAAACGTTACACTGAAACTTGTCTTTGTTTCATTTAAGATATTAAGATACGTTCAGAATGTCTGTAACGTTTGAGTGTGCTCAAATACTAATTTGGTAATTTATATAAGGCTTATTGAAGTAGAAATGTACGGTAATTGGCAAAGTTGCATTAAGCGATTTCGATAGACATAATATAAAAACATATTCCAACATGAAGACAGGACTTCCATGTGCTACGTTGTGTGCAAGACCTATAAAGAAAGATTCATTTTGATTTTTTTTAAATGGGGTACTTTTGGAACGTATCTAAATTGGGAGTGAAAAAGATCGAGCATTCGAGGAAGTAAGCAATTATATATATTTATAGAAAACTTGATCCTTTTATGAATTTATATAATAGCAGAAGACGTTGGAAGGCTCATATAACGTTTATCGAATTTGTAGACTTTACAATTAGTATTTTCGCGAGGGGCTCCACACCACAGCATGTGATTAGCAGCAATGAAAGCATGCGTCCTGTATGGATATGCTTGTATATCAGTGCTACGCTAAGGTTTCTTAAAATAGGCGATCTAAGATGGACTAAAAATAACCTATGGAAACTTCTTAAAGAAACGCCGGAAGAGACCTTTCTTGTTATAGGATTTTTCTTTTGAATGCTGAGTAGGATGTTTGTAACTATTCTCAGCACTTTGAAAACAAACGAACTTATGAAAACAAATCTTAGTTTTCGATCCTCTTTAACCGCCGTGTAGTGTAACTTGCAATCATTTAAGGGCACTCCATATATTTGTTAAGTCAAAACAAGCAATGCGAAACGCAAGAAGTGACCAAACGGAATGCAAATTTTCAAATACTTATAATGATAATCATTACTTGGATTAGATAACGAAGAATTCCTTTTCACTAGTCTTTTAACTTTTTAAGGAAGCATTCACAGGCTCAGTACAAAATAAAAAGTTAAATATGTTAATAGTAAAAAACATCAATATTCTCTCGGTCACTTCATTAGATTAGCATTTTCATTATTATTAGTGTCTATATTGGGTTACGGGATTTCCGCTCCACTTAACTTAAAATCCCATAACATTGAAGAAGGACCATTTATCGTTGATGGTCACAGAGTAAATATCACAATTTCTTGTGTACTATTCGTCTTCAAAATCTGGTGAAAGTGTCAGTAACTCGTGCCTCTTGAGACATAGAGCGTTCCGTAAGTCACACCATTTACGTGTCGTCTTGAAACACAGCGCCGCCCATTGTTGAATCTTGGCAAACCTTGGCAAATCTTCACTGCCCTAGGGAGTTTATCAATCACGTCATTATCGGCTGAGCGTACGGCGGTCCGGTAAGTACAGTGTGGTCCAAAAAAAAGGTTGACACTTTTATATCTGCAAAGTCTTTAAAAAAGGGGGGGCGACATATTACAGGTTTTTAAAGATATTTATTAATACCATATCTTGTTATAACCTGGTGAAAACGGCGTTCAAAACAAAGCTCACAAATAACAAAAGGCGGTCTCAAAATAGTGTGAAAAATGGTCAAAAACCCACTTGCACACACGCGTAAGTCTATGGGAAAACAAGTATGTTGAACAGAATTCAAACCATTGCGTGAGCTGGAGGCCTACTCCTTAACTAAAGTACTGACCACCCTTCGCGTTTGTGTGAAGATGTTTACCGTTTCCCAAAATGAATGAGAAATCTCAACCGTGAAACTTAAACGTGAATTGCCTATTTAACATAATATAAGTTCATTTCATTGGGAGAGGATTTTAAATTGAAATATACATGGCAGGTTTTGTTTCCATGCTGATCGAGACTCTGCTTGTACATTTTCGAAGGTTTGGCATGTTGGGACAAGATAACATAAAGAAAAACATGTAGTCGTTTCAATTTTAAATTATAGATAAATTGAGAATAATGTGAGGGCCGATCTATTACCTTTGTGGTTATTATCAAATTTTACCAAGTTCCCATGACGGGGGCATTGTTCAATGTGTGTATCAATCTTGATATACTTCGTGGATCGCAAAAAGAGCGGCACAGAGATCTTGCAAGTGTGTGGCAAAGTGGTTTTTGACCCTTTTTTTCTAGATGGTGGCCATTCATTTTGTCATCCAGCTTTGTTTTCAATGCGTTTTCACCCGTTTCCAACAAGATATTGTAGTTAAGAAGTGCCTTCAAACTATTCTGATATGTATACCCACTTTTGAGAAATTTGCAGAACGAAAAAGTGTATAAAACTTTTTTTTTTTTGTCGACCCACTCTGTACGTTTATCCTGTTTTAAAATTGAAAGCGTTAAATGTGAAACCTAGCGTTGAAAAATTCTCAAGACTGAATAATACCGAAAGGCATTGGGGAAAAGGGATGCGGCCCGTAAAACGATGCGTGCACTTTTCCGTGTTTGCGGAGCACCGAAGTACCCCGACACAACGTTCAATTTTCTCGCTAGGTCTATAGGTGTTCAGACCCAATACGATACATTAGGCCTATTGAACAACAAAACATAGTTAGTAACGGACCCTCTGATGCAAAAATCTCCATAGCACCCCCTTTTCGTAGTCGGAGAGAGTTGAGATTAGTTTCATTTGCATGCAATTCGTACGACGGACTGAAACGTTTTAATCTCTCGCGACCCCGTACTAATTTAGATAAATCTTTTTGCAGTTGTGACACAGACTACTTACTTTCCGGCCGCCGTAGGCTGAGGGTGGGAACAACTCTGTCAGATAGCGTTTTGATTTGTTTTTGTACATGCGGTACACTGGAGAGTTTGCGCAAAATAATGGCCCGTTATAGTAACGATTTACAGCACAACCTTCCTAACTAAAATTGCTCTAGTTGCATGGCCTCGTTTATTAATAGAGGTCAGGGGGCTGGTGCTATAGGGGCATTGAGGGGCACGCCCCCCCCAATTTTTCCAAAAGAGTAAGATATATTAAACCCCAAAAATCATATTTATGACCTTTGAAATACTAAATGAAATATTTGATATTGTTCCTACATTTTGGGTTTTGTTTTATAGCTTTTTTTCAGCCAGAAAGCAACCGAGTACTACTGCAAACTAAAGCGTGTACACAAAAATATGCTTTCAACTTTGGCTCACTGTAAGTGGGGCACTAGGCCTCAGTGCCCCTATTGTAGGAATCCACAGAAAAACCCATGCTTCTGAATCAAACTCTTTTACTACATGTTGCCATTCCACTATACCACAAGTGGTTTGGTTCCCTCTAACTCTTATATGGAATATTGTGACGAGAATGGTATGTGGGGCAATTTTTTAAAATCATTTGCCCCCTGTTGGAAATTGGTACATAGATTCTTAGACTCGCACCTCACAACTTTTTGGTAATTCTGATTCTTGGTTGGAGTCCCCTTTAAAGCCTTGTGTTTTATTTATTATCCCTAGCCCACGTGGAATCCTGTGGTATAACAAATTGATGATGGATGATGTTTTTAATTCTCATAGTGAAACAATTGCCCTGTTGGCCCTTGAATGCTTGGTCAAATGGATGTTCCATTTTACCACTCTTATAATAGTGATTACCAAGTAGTAGAGTAGCAATGTATGCTTCACATTATGAGATTTCTGAGTTTAATTCTGTTTGCCTTACATTTGCTTTGGTTGAAATACGAAGAGTAGATTTTTTGTACAAACTGGCACCACATTGCCCTCACGTAAAAATCAAAATTTTTTTCAACATCGAGGGGGCACCCCCCAGAAACACCCCCCACTGCCCCCACCCAAAATAAAGGTTTCACCATCCTCCATTTGTACAGGTTTAATTTTGGAAAAAAAGGTGAAAAATTACGATCCATACATCAATTTCTTACCTTTTCAGCTGGCTCAAATTTCTCGCATTGCTTGCAATAAGGTCCATGCCACACTGCTGCCGCTTACAAAAGCTAGTGAGCTAATTGGTCCTTTTTTTTGTGTCCAGGAACCCATTTTCCTAACATCAAGATCGACCAACCGATTCGTTTTGATTTCGCGATATCCAATGTACCGCAAAACCGTTTTTTCATTCCTCGTTCAAGCTAGTCGCAGAGCCTTTAACACAGCGCTTTGCTGCTAGGGAGTCAAAAGACGTAGTGCATGTCTAAGAATAGCCGGCCAATTATCGATGCGGAAACGGAATAGGTGGCGCTGTGTGACAGCAGTACAGATTCTATGGGAGCGTAAATGGTGTGAAGTGTAAGGTTGGGAGATCGTATTCCATAAAATTGCTTTGAACGTAAGCTGAATGATTACGGGAAGGTCTGGCATACACAATGGTGTTGCCAATAATATAAATCAGAGTAACGTCTTTCCTAAAAACTTTGAAATCACAATTGCATTTCATGAATTTAATGCACGAATAATGAAAAACAATCTTTTGTAGCAATGCCAATAGTCAGTATATCGTGCGAAAAATATGATAGCAATTTCAAAGAGTAATTTATTCTGTACACTACATCACCATACAGCTAGCATTACGATCAGATTGATGCCTTTTTCATATTTAGACATTCCACCCACATGCCCCCACAAATTGAAAATTCTAAGTGAAAACTATATTAATGATTTCAAATAATAATGGATTATATGTCAAGATTTGATAACAAGATAAAAATCTATCACATTTTCCCCGTCACCTAAACGTGCTTCACGTAGTAAAAATATTGTTTTACACTACATTTTTGGAGAATGTTATACTGCGAAGGCAATATTAGTAGCGTAAAGCAGATGGTATGTTAAATTCGAGTCATGCCACCAAAAACATTTTAAGCAAATTGAACTTCATAGAAAAGGACAAAAAGTAGAGAACCAAGCGATTAAGCGTCTTGAAGTGACCTGAAACAACATCAAGATATTGATCCTTACCTTCGTCTTCCTCTAACTTGCTATTTTTACTTCTTTGTCGGCATTCCTTAACCCAAGCCCCTGAATTGCGACTTGCGGACTCCTTCATTTGTGCAATACATTTCTCGGTTTCCTCATCAAAAGGGAATTGAGTGGAACCTACAAACACAGTGCCATCTCCTAACGTATTGCAATGGGAATGCACATATAAAATTTATATCAAGTGTATCTCCAAAAAGGTACTTTCTTTATCTTTTTCGGGTTCTGAAACCTTTCGTAAATATAAGCAATGACACTGAAAGTGCCTTCCCAGTATCTTTTTAAAGAAACACTGTTGAACTACATGACGTGTAATGTCCCCCTGTTGCACTTTACTACAAAACTTCGATTTAAACACTGTTAAGGGCATATTAGTTTCCACAGTGTCAGGAGGTATCAATTTGTTTTGATTATTGTTGGTTATGGATGGCTTTAACCAAGTCGAATTTTGAGGTGTTATTTTATTGCCAATCGTATCCTTAAATAACTGAAAATACGTCACACTCAACGGGGTAGATGTCACCCCAATAACACCATTTCTGTCACTATCCACAAGTTAAGTAAGGCAACTTGGTTATTTCTCAAACTTCTCTTGTAAAATATAAATGAAATGAAATTCATTGCTACACTGGGTCTTTTGGGGAAGATAGGAAGGGATTTATAGACACCGGGATTATTTGTTAGGAACAAATATTTGTTTGTTTCATGCGATACAGCATTTAAAATCAACGTGCATCATCCCCTACCAACAGGCATTTGTATCATGCAACGTGGCAGATGGTGTTACCTTCTGCGCTTTTGCATTGGTTTCTGCAATTAGTAATAGTTACACCTGGTCGTATGCCTTCTTCCATTATGCGTAAGCAATATTGGGTACACTCGTCGTCAGGTACAGTGGTGGAACCAACTACTATCATATCCTGTATACCTTGCGATTGAACTAAACAAGGTAAAACGAGGTTATTGATATGTTATCGCATCATCAACTTTTAGGGTTTTAGAATTTCATTGTTTTGTTCATTTTCTCTGCTACTGTTAAAAATAAGACTTAACAGTGGCATTATGTACTCAATTTTAATAGATCTTATCGTGTTCAATTTACTCTGCCTGTAGAAGCAAACGAATCAATTAATTTGAACAAAAGCAAAATAATGACAATGGTTGCATTTACCTTCTATAAAATAACAACAACAGCAACAATAATAATAATAATAATTGTAATAATATATATAACAATAATGCTTTTATATAAAAATATAGTACTTTAACCGTAAACAGCCTCAAAGCGGTGTTATTATTACGTTGCCATCGGGAAATCTCCTTAGGGATTTCAACCACCTGGTTGGACAATGGAAAAGATAATGAATTAATATTCAATTACGTCCTTGTCACTGCAATGGAATCTGGACTGATATGCATATTTTAGGAATAAACAGACCTCTATAATATTTCTTGGATTATGCCCTATAATTTTATTCCTATACCTACAAGGGCATCGGCTCTGGAGAGCTAATGGCGGCCATCCAGCACATTGACATCAGGAAGGGCATCCAGTCAATTATCTTTTGCTCCAATAAATCCTCATACAACAGTATTGCTGCAAATGTAAGGTGAATCTGGCCACCCCCGTTAGCGGGGATAAAACCTGATGTAAAACTTTGGCTTTACCACTACTACTACTTACAATACCAAGCACAACATTTTAAAATCAGTTTGTCATTAATGTTTTTACAAATCCCCGTGATTTTAGAAATGTCCCCCTCCTCTCGCTCACAAAAGTTTCTCGCATTCCCTCTCAAATCCTCCATTCCTCCTGGCGTAAATAATGACCCTTCCTTATAAAGGATTGGATAAGCAAAAACAATGTGTTACTTTGCGGGTCTCTGGTGGGCGACATAGATCCTTATTAGATACAAAATGTTCTAAGTTATGATTTAATGTGACAACGCAAAACGCAGAAAGTGTTGACTTACTGGAATACTGCAATAGCAAACCCCGTCTGTTGTATTTCATTACAAATGTGCAAATATTGAATATTTATTTAATAATAGTAATAATATCTTCACAAGGTGATATGTAAAAATGAAAAGAAACACTCAGTTTTTCACGCATTTTATCCCACTACACGAAAATGTTTGCTTAACGGTTAAAACATTGCACGGTGCCTGACATTTATAGTATCGTGGGTTCGTATTATTAACATGATTAAAACCACTATATATCAGTCATTTTTTTCAAAATGCCAATTTTGTCTCTAAATTGCTAGTGTTAGGTCATATCAACATCTTATATTACCCTTCTTTGTGAAAAACAGACACTTAAAGACCTAAAAAAGTCGGATCCCGAGTTTTATTACTAAACAAAGACTAAAAATCATAATATCTTGACAAATACGGCGTGTTACGCTTAGCCACTTACAGGGGGGGTCTTTACTACAATAATTTCCAATATGACAGTGCAATTTGTTTACATTTTGAAGAAATCGCTGATAGTGGCTTCAAATGTAATGGAATCATCATCATCATCATCGTCATCGTCACGTCATCGTCATAGTCGTCGTCGTCATCGTCGTCGTCAATGGCTTTAACGCTATCGTCTTCATCACTGGTATCATAATTAAACCATGATATCCATAACTCTCTAAAATTATTCAGTATCGGTGGTATGGTTTCGTATGAATCAAATTGCACATACACCGTGACAGTTTCAATATTTAACACAATAGTTTATATTAGTATCCATTTTCAAACGATAATGGGTCAGGGTCTGTGGCATAAACTACTGGCAATGGAGACTAATATCTCTCTGAGTCAATCCAATCGGGCGAGTGTATTTTGAATTTTGTTAATCATATCAGTGGACAGTTGGTTCTTATGAGGGGCTCGCTTTATAAAATAGGACCGATTCAGGGCTGGATCGATCATGTACCAATTGTCCCAGCAGGACCTATGCAATCTTCTTTGATCTCTGCTCTTTTAAGATTTGTTATTTTTGCTTTTTGGTATAAACCCGGTGTCATAACTACAGTGTCCATGTGGACTGAATGTCCCTACCACCCATCTGTCTATAGTGTTCTCCCATTGAGTGCTGCATGCCTGTATGCATCATTTGTTTCGCACTGTACCCAAATGGCCCGGTATACAAGGTCACGGTTTAATATTCCGTACATGTTGCTAATGTAGCTAGGACACTCTCCTCATGGGGGACAGCCATTTTTCTTTACACACCGGTATATATATTGTCATGCAGCGCCCTATTGGGTTGAATGCCACTAGTGTAAACGTGGTATTAAATAAAACAAATAAGTCCTGATGTTTACTTTCTTCGAACCAGCTGTTCTCCTAAACGCGAAGACAGAGCCGAGACTTGGGTACAGTCTAATAACGGTTTCGACGGCCAACGATTGCTTCGGAGAGGCGATCTTTTCCGGAATGCCATCATGGGAAAAATCGACATCCTAACCGTGGGCGTAATATCAATATTAACCAGACCACTTCACTGATCACTAGTTTGGTTAATACATGGTCCGGTTGTGTGCCAATGCACACTAAAACAAGTATTTAAAATAATTAAAAAACCCTTTTATTTCTCTCGATCACACAAACTCTTTCGTGAGACATAATAATCATCACACTGAGTGTTATGCAATTAAAGTTGGACGGGCGATATCCATAATCATATAGCAAATGTAATACTCTTATCCTGGTTAAGTGTTTGCAGCTTGTTTATAATTGATTAAGTTATTGAAATACTGCCTCATTTTTTTCTATTAATTTAATTGACTTAACAAAAACCCAATTCTAACACATTTGCCCTGGTAAGAATAAACAAAATACACGTCCTACGCATTTGCAAAGCGAAACCAAACATGTAAGGTATGGACATGTAAAGGTAATACTTAAAATCTAGTGGTTTGAGACTAGCCAGTTCATACAACGCTTCGAGACTTGTTTTGTATTATAATATAGGCCTAACATAGCAATATGTGGAAAGAGAAAAAAACACCACTAATCGGCAAATGGTATGGCTCTAAGTGGTGGAGAGTAAAACAAGTTATAAAAACCTTTTGAAAATTTGCATCCAAATTCCATCACTTCTATTAGTACAACTTCAAAGAATCTATATATATAATATTGCCTCATAATATTCATGCTAGGAGGTCAATTTTCATTAGTTACCTATATCTAAAATTGGATTGAATAGTTATAGTGAAAACGTCGAAGCATTTTTTTTGTTTTCAAGGAGGCCACTGCGAATTACGAGGCGTCGGCGTCAATTGTATTACCGCCAAGTACAATAACCAAACAAAGGTTATTTAAGTAAATGGTCAATCATAAGGACATTAATGTTCGTTAATTTACGCTATGTATTTTTGTTTTTCAATTCAAATAATTTGAGTTAATTAATGTCATTGATGTAATATCCACATGTTGTCAAAATATTATACATGAATAAATAAAATAAGTATGCAAAGATCATCTGAAGTATCAATTTTGACTAGTTTAGAGAATGCTCCGTTAAATTATTCAACGTGATTTAAAAGTGGTACTAAATGTGGGTAATATAGGAATTTAAAAACACTTCTCATGTGCCTGTTAAACGCACTAACTTTGCACCATTTACCAACAATTTACCATGGTTTTGTTCGACTCTTCGTTTATACCTGTGTTATCCTTAGGGAGGGAGATTTTGGCGCTAATGCAGGCATCCTGCCAAAAGAAGGGGGCCATTTTCACACAACAAACAAATAAGTTACAAACTTTTCACATACACATAAATAAGTGCAAACTGTAGACTATGTCACCTAATCATATTGTGCTTTTGATGTATCAATAACATAATTATATAGCAAATGTAATAACTCATACCCTGGTTATGTCCGAAGCTTGTTATAATGAATAAGTGATTAAATAAGCCATTTATATGACTGTCCCATATGCGATTAATGTAATTGATCTATGACTATAACTGCCTGTATCTAAATACATTTTGTTTCATCATGGTTAGTGAACAGGTTGAAGAATAACCACAATAACGTCCTAACGAAATTGCATGCGAACCATGTCAAATAGGTAATGCACTGATTTTTAAGACAAGAAAATATTTTTTTTTTCAAATAACGTAAAAGTTTCTAGTGTGCGGGAATAGTCCAGTTGCATACAACGTCTCTAGACTTGTTTTGTACATATGGACAATGTTAAAAAATCGAATCGGCACTGTCTTTCGATATGGTGACCGTAAAAGGTAGACGTTTCATATAGAATTCCCATGGATGCAAATGAGGTATTACAATTGATTCCGTCATGCGCTGTATGACGTTGTGCAGTAGCGATTGACGGAATGAATGGCAATACCTCATTTGCATCCATGGGACTTCTATATGAAACGTCTACCCCGTAAAATATGGAAGCTATAAATACCTTTAGAAAATTCGCATCAAAATTAAATCACTTCTCTTAGTAAAACTTCATACAAATCATCACACGTTCATTTTGTCTCACCCTATAACTATGCTACATAATATAACATGCTAAGAAGGTCAATTTTAATAGTTAATTTATCTAAAATTGGAGTTAATATTTTGAAGTGAAATGCGTCGAGTCAATTTTTTCCAGGACATCAGGTCAAAATTGCGAATTAAGCGTCGGCTTCCACGTATTTACCACCAAGTACAATATAATACATGAAGCAAATATAATTATTTAAGTAAAAGTCAACCTTGAGGATTACTATTGTATCCTGTATTTAGGCTACGTTATTTATTGTCAATTCAAACATTTAAAAAATAAAATATTTCCTACTTGGATGTAATATGTTGTCAAAATATAAATCAATAAAACAGTAATCAATTTCGATTAATTTTAAGAGAATGCTACAATAAAATTGTTTCAAAGTGGATTAAATTGTACTAAAGCGTGGTAAATATAGGATTAAAAAAATGACATGCCTGTTAACATAACACGGAACAATTTACCAACATTTAGAAATAGCTTCGTGTCGACGCTTCTTAATATACTTTGTAATCCTTTAGGTCATTTTCGACACATACTATACGAGTAAGCGTTTGTCAGGTTTGTTTTAATATAAATTGGTAACATATTCATGTAGCGATGTGGCATATTATTAATATTTTAATACAAAAAGAAAACATTTTGCAAAAGCCGGCATTGAGCTCAGAAGTGCTCTGAGGTAGACATCGTAGCGTCATATCTTGAAGGTCACTAAAAAGATATGAACACCTTAGTAAAAATGACTCGCAGGTTCTTTTAAGTGTAGACTTAGAATTTTCTTTCAAGGTAAGTGCTTCAACAAACTCTCAAACGAGCGCAATTGGATATATACTTGATTATTAAGCAGTGTTGGTCTTAAACTTTCTCTCATTTTTTTCTGAATAAAAGATCAACGTTCTGTGAGCTGCCATGCTAAACATTTTAATATTTAACATGCTGTAGATACCCGTCAAAGGGACCGACTTATTTTCTTTCTGAATCATTTTACCTGATTTCACTTCAAACTGTCAATTCTGCAAATGATGTGACCTAAATTATAGCCCCTATATTGAATGTTCGGTTGCCCGGTAAACTTTCTGGTTTATATGGTGTTTTTGGTGGTGGCGGATGGAGGAGGGTGGGCGACTTTTTTTATTCCAACTTCATAAGTGTGCACGAACCCTCTGAAATAAAACCTAATCAGGTTTTTTTTTGCCTCTGTGTAAATTCGCACCACAAACACGCACTCTGCCCTTGTTTTCTTAATGTAAACAAAATGGACGAAAACAATATACCAATTTGAGATATTGGCACAAATAAGTAATTAATTAGAAAGGAAATATATAACTTAGTCTCTCCCTCTGGACAATAATTACAAAAGCCTACCAATGAATATTGAATTGTTTTGAAATAGTGACAGATATTTTAAACAAGCGTTATGCCAGCAAACATTCTGTAGGTCTTATCGCACAAATAGAATATATAACTGAAGGTCGCCATTTTACTTAGTCCTCAAAGAAGTTATAAAATTTTTCATTTTTAAGTTTGTGTATACAATATTTACTAACGAAAATCATCTTAAAGTCATTTACACCTTAACGACTCTGTTTTAGTGCATTTACAATAACTACAATTGTAGTCATTTACACAATAAAATGAATGTATCACAACTCTCTTACATGGGAAAAATATTGCGGGCGGTGCGCCATAAAAGGGACGGGTTATGCCCTTAGCGAAAAAAAACACACTAAACGTGACAACGTTCCAGTTTAATAATTTATTCGGGATTGGAACTCTAACCGATTCAGTAAATGAGGACATTTCCAGGAAATTTATGATAAATCGGTTGATTTTATCATAAACATGATTAATGGACTTGAGCAATCTTCATAAGGTCAATCGGTTTTAATCCTGACATCCCTCGCACGCAACAATCCAAATTGATCTATTTACCAGCACGTGAGTGAAAGGAACAAGAAAACAAAAAAATATTTTCTTGAAAGGTGGGTGACCCGATCGTGGTCGCAATTTTCCATATGATGTTTTCTCACTTCGTATGAGAAAACATATCGTCGGCCGCGTCACTTACTGACGTATTTGCAAAATACGCACTTCGAGAAACCTGCTTTGAAGATTTGCGATTTTAATTTGACACATACTGTTAATAAAACAAACTGTATATTTCAATGAACACCTAGTAGAAATCCCGAAAATATGTTAAAATTTCAAATATATTTACCTAATCAGCTTCCATTTATATATATGCGAAATGATGTTAAATAAAACACTTCCCTACGTGAAAACGACACAAATCAATAATTTCAAACGTGTAAATAACAAACCCACGACGCAAATAGTAGTTATTGTGACGCCGTTTTGCGCAAATACGTTACTATGTGAAAACGACAAAATACCAATTCTAAAAATTCCAAAACCCGATTTTTAAGATGCGCACCAAATTCTCCAGCCAAGAAATGAAAAAAGAAAAAAAGGAACAACCAAATGAGGGATTTTTTAATGAAGAACCTTCACGGAATTAACCTAATTAATTCCTGTGTTAATAGTCTGTTTTATCAGCTTTCACAATACTTTTAAAATAATTTTTTTTAAAATCGAGCCAAAGCCATTCAACGGCACAGTTGGTTTTTTTGTGAAGGTATCCATTTTCCGACCCGAATTGCACCCTGACATGTAATGAGACTCATTACTACTACGCAGCGTGAGGGTTCAAAATACTACAGTTGATTTCTTTGGCGCCGTATTCAAAAGGTACGCAGGACATGTGTTGATTGATCATGTAGACGACTTAAGATTTAATGAAATTAACAGGATATATTTAAAATGGAATATCTTTAATGCTTGATCTGGATAAACCCTATACGCGTGAGTCAATAAAAACCCCTACATCAGAAAGATTTTTTCTTCCAAAGGGTAAACGTATTTTTGACTCTCAATGTTGCTTGCGTTGTGATACAGAGCATCCACACCAGGCGATCAGAGATTTATGTGGGTGGTCTTTCGGGCTTCCGGTTCAGACAACTATGTCAATTTTGCGGAGAGACCTAATAACATCAGTTTGGCCGATTTAGCAATACAAATCGGAGAGACTGACACCGACGTTATCACCAATCAACACATGATAGCAATAGTGGACAAGTTCACCAAAGGCTAATTTCAGATTCGTATCGATTTTTCTGCGACAAAACATACAGTTTGAATAAAATGGTCCATTTTGTAACATAATTATAAGTACTACAACATTTCAAAAAATTAATTACCAGTGTCTTAGATTGGATCTGGATATTCTTATTATTATCTCCACAATCGTGGCCGTGGCCAAATTACAAGGAAATATTACAAGAGTAAAATAACATAAAATTGCACAGACTTAGCTAAATTTACAACTGAATAAAAAATTACACAAAAATATGACACTGGTTTAAATAAAATAAAGATTACTAACAATCAAAATGTTAAACTGAGCCATTGACACTCCAAAGATAAAGTTATCTAATTCAGGCAGAGTATTGGAATTATGTGATGAGGCATGAGTGCTGCAACAAATGAATAAATGATTTGCGAGTTGACACGCATACATGCATAGGTGCATTTCAAGATCGGGATCATAAAAAAGTGCACACCAAAACACAAATGCATGCATGCATGCCCCATACCCCAATTCACACATCCTCCTGATTAAAGCAGTAACCAAAATTTGAATAAAAAACATTATGTTGAAGTTAAAAATGGTTCACAAAATATGGAATGGGGCTCTGTTGAAAGCGCTGGTTTTATGGCGCAGTTGTGAAAAATTGTCGCCATTTCTAAGATTTCTGCACATGAATGGACTTCATAGAAGGGGGCATTAAATGATTGGTTCTCACATTATCAACTAAACCAGAAGCAAACTTTCTGCAGTGGTCAACTTCTGTCATGTAAAGAACTCAGCCCACTGAAGTCGAGTGCATCACAATATGAATTATAATTGAAAACCCCAAAATGGTTTTACAAGCTCTAATTTGGATCTTCAAGCTCATTGGATGTTGGCTGTTAAACCAGAGGCCACACAACATCGCCGATACTCAATGAGTGGTTGAAAAGCTTTTATACACATTCGAAGCTTCGTCATGATCAAAACCAAGTTCTTGACAGACCTCAGCATGAACAACCTTTGATTAGCTTTTGATCATGCTGTCAACTTGGGAAACCCATTTAAGGTCACACTGCAGCCATAGGCCTAATACCTAGCCTTGTTGACCTAGGGCAGCTTTTCAGTACCAATCATTATGTCAGCATCAGGGGGCCCCTTTCTAAACATATTTCCAGGGTACGGACATTTAGAAGGATTTAATTTCAATTGATTGTCTTTGGCCCAATCAGAAAACTCGTTAAGATCATTTTGCAACTCACCGATCTCAAAAATATTCCTATTCTCTGCAAATGTTAGATCGTCAACGTGACTCCAGTATTGAGACTTGGCTTTATTGGCCGCATTATGATGACAATTGGAAGACAAAGGAACCAAATTTGTTACCTTGCGGCACACCAGCACAAAGGAAGACGTAATCGGATAAGTTCACCATTATATCTAACCATTGCTGTCGTGGTCAAGAAAGTACGATATACAAGGAATAATATTCGAGTGACACCCATTTCACTGATTTTATCAATTAAACACTGTGTGGTTTACAAGATCAAAAGCCTTTGAAAAATCAGTTAACACCACAGTACCACAAATGGACTTTCTCAGGCACCGACATGGAGAAAGTGAATAGATTCAGAATGTAATGACTTGTAGAGACCCCTTGACATTGCCAAATGTTTTTATCAATAATCTCACTGATATCATTAAGTACACATTTAGCGACAAAGCCTTCAGCAATTTTGGCAAAGAGATGTAACGAGCAGGTCGTAATGTATCGATGAGCCGGCTGGCGTCTGTTAGTATAGGAACAACAATCGCCTTCTTCCACTGATGAGGAACAATCCCTCTTCCTTAAAAGAACAATTAAGAATATCAGTGAAAGGCACAACTAATCTCATATGCAAATACCTTGATCAATCTTGCTGAGACTCAATCAGGGCCACTTGATTGTTAGGGTGTTTTTCTGAGTTCATTAAAAACCTCCCATGGATACAAATGAGGTGGTGGTGGTCTTCAGGCAGGCAAATATGGCAGGCAGCTCGTCAAAATTAAGAGGTGGAACATGGGCTGAATGATGAAAACATCGCAACATATGTTTGATGGAAATTAGCCTTGCCAAACCATCCACTGTCATCAATACCAGGAATGCTGAATCTGAAGTTCAGTTTTCCCTGTGGTTTGGTAATTTTTCTAAACTCTTGATACCATGTACGAGGTGCGATCTGAAGGTTTCTAAACTCTGTTGCATGATTAAAAGACTTTTGCTTATCAATAGTCAATTTTAACCTGGTTACGAAGCATAACGCCATCTACACATATATTAGTATGAAAAGGCTTTTGGGCGATCATGAAGCAAGGTTTGATAGGAGGGTTATCCATGTTATCTTAAACATGAGATGTGAATGTTTCAAGGAAAGTACTTATAATACATACTCTAACAAGCATAAAATGCATCAGTTTTAGCTTGGGTGTTGTCACACTCTACAACTCCATGCCAATTAAGAACTTGATCAAAAACCAAATTCACGGACTTCCCGATTCTCGATTGGGCGGGTGACTTAACCGAATTTTTGCCTGAAGTGGACTTATGCTAAGTTTGGGGAGACCATAAAATGCTCACATGGTCGCTCAAGCCAACAGGTGAGAAAGGTATGGTTTTGAATAAAACTTATTCAAAATACCGCTCACAAGCATCAAGTCTAAAAGTAGCCCGGCCACGGTCGGGAAATCGGACAAGTTGGTTGTAAATTATTACTCCTCAACACGTAATCAACATTCATTCTATTAAAGTTCACCTATGATAAAAATACCAGATGGCGGGGTATTAGTTCTGAGAGAAGCAATACTCGTTAACAATGATCAGTCAATAGTTTGGTGTGCGATTTCGTTGTGGAATATAAACTGCACACACAACAATTGCTGAAACAGTCCGAGGCAGTCTTTTTTGGTTTATCTTTAACCCAGAACACGCTAATTCTTTAGGAAATGAATATGTTCAACTCTGGGTGCCGGTGTGTCTCATTTACATAGATAGCGACTCCACCACACCGCCTAGTGCCCGTGAAAATCCCAGTGAGAGGCCGTAGAAAAAGGTAAAACAGGGAATTGGAAAGCGATCTCAGTAATGCTAATCGTGAACCATGTTTCACCTGGTCAAACGCAATATACTTATTTTGTTGACAAACAATAGTAATGTCATCAAATGTGTTGCCCCAAGGGCTGAGCGTTAGTTCCATTACACGACAGGAAGATTACATTTTTTGAGATGATCATCACGTGTGGCGTGATAGTTGATAAAAAACAGAGTAAAAAGGTGTGAAATCAAATTTGGGTTTATATGGAGTGGAAGATTTTACCAAAGTCTTTGGCTATAATCTTGGCAAGTATCATTAATACTAACAACAAATCTTCGTGAGGACACAACAGGGATACGTTTAGGTATGTGGGAGCCTCCTCTTCTACCTCTACTAGCACGGCGATGAATACCAAGGCTGTTGAGTGTGGATTAAACAGCAGGAAGTGAAGACTGAGTCCCAGATTTAACCGTAAAAGTTCATCTCTACTGTAGCTAAAATGATGCCGAGGAAACATGATATCACATTGAGGTTAGATGATATACGCTGTTCTGACAAATTCAATACCGGAAGCTCTGGTTTACAAATCGGTTCAAGCATAAAAGCGTCAGTTATTGAAATGAAAATCACTCCATATCAAGTTCATGAACATAATGAAACTGATGCTCAGAGATTTTTGTTTTAACTCTAAGGGTAATTAATTTGCCACAAATACAGTATTTACTCAGCGTCCATAAATTGCAAGAAGAACTAAAGGATTGAAGTTTCTGTAAATAAATCGGATAATTAAACCTTAAATTCATTATCGCACTGCTGTTCAAGCAGAATACAAAACTTTCTATGGTTTCACTTTGGGTGCTCCCAGTTTAGTGTAGGTTAATACCTGAAATCTTGTGACCAAAGTAAACTTTGGGCTTACACCCGCTATCTGGAATTTCTTATTCAGGAAGATTGAACATTTTTTTTTACTTTTAGCATTTTTATTTGGTAATCTCGGAGGGATATTATTTTTATCATCCGTCAATACTTCCCACCTTCATTGTTCAACAATAATTTGGGGCTAAAGTTTGTACTCAAATCACAGCTGAAGACCATACTTTATGGAAGCGATGCATCTTTGTTGGATCAAATCGGCCAAACAGGATTGAAGTGTCTCAGCCAAAATAGGCGTAAACTTCTTCTCCAAGTTCCCAATGCACCAAATAAAGTTTTCTAAAGGGCCTGGTTATCCTTCTTTATAACCATAGCAAACATTTGAGCAAAAAACAATTCTTAACTATTTTAATTATGTTTTTTAGTTCTGAATGAGGTTTTTTTTTGATCACACTGTAAGGTTTTTGGAAGTTTTACTACTGGAATCCACGCACAAGTGACAAAAAGAATACTGCAATTGTTGCTTCAAGTCCAAAAATGATTTCATTAAACTTATATTGAATTTCGGTTTCATTTTACAGCCTTACCCAACGATGTAAACAGACATTTCATTTTTTTGGGGAGGGGGGGACCAGGCGATGGGAACCATTAACCTTTTGGGGCATCCTAAAACACATTTTGCCAAAGGTGAACACGGGCCATCCTATTCAATTTATACTCTCCTGATCTCTCTTGGGGCCAGGAGGGGGGAAAGATTTTGAGTGCGGATCTCGCCCTTTACCCTGCACTCTCACGCCATCACCCACAGACTTGTTACGTCAATGGTGTTCCCTGACATTTGTTACCCAATGTGTAATTAATGGAAGGATATGCTGCAAATCCCAAAACTGAACGTAAAAACAGAGTACTCTCTTGGGTTACTCTAGCGTTCTGAAACTTGTTCGGTTTTTCACATTGGGTACTTTTCACTTGCCACAACTGAAAACTTCGATGCGTTAATCAAATTTTAATGCCGTCATTTTTATATGAGAGATAACAAAACAGGAAATTGTAATACAAGAGAAATATATTGAATAGCACAGAGGATTTTCCATGAAAAAATCGATCAATCGGTTTGTACTTTTTTAACCACCCTGTATGTGACGCGGCGAATACTTCAAAATGCAGTAGATGCTATGGGCGCAATATAGATTTTCGACAGATACGTCGTTATGTGATGGGACAATTTAACGTTTTGTAAATACGTAATAATTAGTTAATTAATTATTTACTAATTAAGCCACTTTGAGGTTTAAAAAGTTGGTGAATATGTAGAATAGTACAAAACAAACGTACATACCAAATTCTCAAAAGTCCAAAATGTCGAATTCGCGGCCGACGATATAATCTGATCACAATTTGGATAGTACAAGCATAAATAAGCACTAATTGGCCTACCGTCAGAACGGTGTGTGTGTTTTGTGGTCGACCACTTTTGGACGGCATTCATACATATCAAAAGGTACACTTCATGGGCTTCAAAAATTCATGTGTATGAGAATTTATTTTATTATACCAAAATCTCAGCTTTGATGAGGTAAGGCTGAGAGAGGAGGTTTTCGATCGGGTCACCCACCTTTATTTTGTTTTCGAGCTCTATGGTTATTTTTTTTTTCTATATTCAGGCAAACTAAAATGATTATAGGTCATATGCTAACCCTATTCTTTTCTTTGTTAAAAGGTGTCATATAGCATGTATGCGCTTAAAGGGGTGGCCCGATTTAAGGATAAAATGCTTTCATCTTGATAGATTGGCCTTCACTCCAAAACCCCATCTGTAAAGTTTCGCGTCGATATTTCAATCCGTTTTGATGCGAGAGCTAAAAACGTGATTTTGTAAGGCCCATAGAGTACTGTGTAAAATTAATATTGGTCGACCAAAATGGGTCACATTTTCGCTCATAACTTCCAAACCAAACATCCTATGGCTCTAAGATTTCACAGGGTAAATAAGAAAAATAGTAGCTTTCTTAAGATACCAAAATGTTGACCACTTTCGGTAAAATCCGGGGCTTCTGGGGACGAGGCTATTAGCGATCGGGCCAGGGACCTTTAAATGAAATGCGCTTACAAATGGGGGAGGGGGGGGGTTGCGTGATTAATCATGGCTAGACTTATTCACAAGTCACAAAACACGTGATATTTACAGTACGATGGTATTTTACACTGTATGCCGGGAAGGCATAACAATGTAATCTATGTTTGCCAGTTCCTGAGTTTACAGTCTCTACGTATTGTACAACACAAATTGTCTTTTAGCGTATATAAACGCGTATTCGAAACTATAAGGTCATCGAAGATTTGATTGACCTGAGTACGTATCCGAATTAGCTGTGCTGCTATTGTCGTTTGATTTTTCATGTGGTTGGTATGTTAACAGAATAAACCGCATGTACCATATTAAGGGTGCCGAATTTGAGTGGTGACAGAATATTAAATTTATCCCGAAATGAGAATCCCAAACTAATAATTTGAATTTTGTCTTCCAAAGCAAAGTTCAATTCTGGGGATATAGTGAATCCAGTATTCTGCCACCAAGATCCAGACATGGCAGTTTATTCCGTTGAGGCTGCCGAATTCATGGGTGTGGCACAATACAACATTCTTTCCCTCAGCATACGTGACAGTGACAGCATGTATAAATACAAATAATATACTTAAATCAGTAAATTAGACACAATTTTCCAATTGCAGTAAGAGCTACGTAAGGAAAGGCCTGTTGTAATTTTGGTAATAAATAATTACATACACGGTACGTCGCGTAATAGCAGGGCTCTGAGAACAGACTCCATCTGGCCCCTACCCTGCGGAACTCTTGCAGTCTTTGACTGAAAAAAAAACCGACCTGATAAGGTTGCAGATTCGAAGGGAGGGGGAAATGGAACTCTTGACGGGCTTATGACAAGTGCCCTTTTGCTAGTTCCGATCAATCGTATTATCCCCCATTTATTAGACACGAAATATCGGTAGCATCATGTCCCATTGCATCAATCGGGGAAAAAAGGTTCCACTCTGTAGCAAGAGAAGGAGGGGTTGATTGACCAGGAACCGCCTTTTCCTCGTCAGAACCGTCTCTCCTCGAAGAATGATTGCACGCATAATCAAATGTTATGAAGTGGCAAATCCAATCAGATCAGAAGCTTTTTTAAACTGGTATCAACATAGAATTGAAGAAAAAGAAAATAAGTATACGATCTATGATGCAATTAAGAGCTAAAAAACAGACGCCACTATTTTGAAATTGGTGCGCCCATGATGCACACACTCTTCGGAAAATGCACCCCTTCTCTTTATTGTTTATTCCTGGTAATGGTGTTACAAACAAAATTCTACTGAACAATACACCATGTAACAGTGACGAGTTTACAATCGTTGTAACAAACGATTGCACTTGGCAACAAGGGTGCTTGAAATCGGCAGCACAGGCCCGCTTAACATGAAAGAGTAATTAAAAACGATTGCAGCAAAATCTATAATGTCATTACAACTAGGGGTGTCCACCACAAAACAAAATTGTCATCTATATAGAACATTTGATACATCAAAAGTAAAATAATATGGCGAGGCCACCCTCTACATTTGGTTTAAAAAATGGTGTTAGATTAAAGAGGCAGAAAATTTCGTATTTTTTGCATTTTGCGATGATCAAACCCGTGAGAGATGAGATTTATGGTAGTTGGCAAGGTCCAATTTCATAAACGACAGCTTTTTCAGAAATAAGACTACAAGTCACGCAGCCGCCTCCAATTAGCAAACCGTTCTTAAGAGGCAATCGTAGTCTACAGCCTCTCTTTCAAACTGATCTACAACAAAAAACGAGATTGTATATCATCTGAAAGCCTGGGCCTAAGTATAGGATTTGTGACCTGATCTGTAGGCGGCATAGGCCAATGATGTTCGTAAAACGGACAACAATTGACATATGGGCGCAGCGTGATGCGAACATTCGCCAATATTAAACATCAAAAGAGCAACGGTACAGAATCAGCTTTATTGGAAAGTAAAACGAAAAATGAATGTGCTAAGATCACCAAATACACATGTAAAGCCAGTCTATTTGGAGTATGGCGTACGATGTCGTCTTTGATTCAGACTAATTTCATCCCGGAATGGATAATAGTAAATTATTTAAAACCCGTGGTAATATTAACGGCGTATCGTGTCTTGAGTCATAATCAATCAAAACCTCAAAATAGCTTTTCAAGTAAAAATGCTCCTCGTTATTTATATCGCAATCTTCAGGAGAAATGCAATGTATTTGTAAATCAAAATCAACTTTTCCCATTTTTTATAAAAAATTAAATATTAAAAAACAAACACAGTGCTCATTTTGCAAACATGGCAGGAGAAAAATGACAGGCTATCAAGTCTCCTTTCTCTGTTAAAAGTCAAAACCAATCATTCAATCAATCAACCAATCAATAAATAATAAATACGTCAATCAATCAAATAATAAAATTAAATCAGTCAAAAGAAAAAAGAAATAATTAAAAACAGAGAGAGAAATAAAGAAATAAATAAGAAATCAATTAAGAAGAAAAGAAATCAAGAAAGGGAAATCATGAAAGAAAACAAAAAGAAAACAATCAAGCAAGAAAGAAGAAAAAGAAATCCAAAAACAAACCAAAGAAATCAAGGCAAGAAATCAAGAAATCATTGATTAGTAATACAGGAGTGAAATCCAGAAATCGAGATAGAAATCAAGGAAAGAAAAAGAAATCAAAAAAGAAGAAATCAAGAAAGAAAGAGACATATAAAAGGGACTTAAGATAATCAAGAAAGAACAGCAATCAGAGAAAGAGAGGAAAGAAACAATCAAGAATATCAAGAAAGGCAGAAGAAAGAAATAAAGACCCAAAATTTAAAGAAAGAAATTCAAGAAAGAAAGAAAAAGAAATCAAAAAAGAAAGAAATCAAGAAAGAAGAGGAAAGAAAAAATCAAGATATCAAGAAAGACAGGAAAGAAAGAAATAAAGACAAAAATAAAAGAAGAAATCAGGGAAGAAAGAAATCAAGACAAATCAAGAAAAGAAAGAACAAGAAAGGAAGAAATCAAGATAAAAGAAACAAATCAAGGAAAGAAAGAAAAACAAGAAAGAAATCAAGAAAGAAAGAAGGAAATCAAGAAAGAACTAAAAAAAAAAAATCAGAAAACCAAAGAAGAAAGGAATATAAAGAAATCAAGAAAGACATCAAGAACTCAAGAAAGACATTTAGTTTGGGTGTGAAATCCTGGTCGGTAATACATCATATAACAAATAATAAAAATATCCGTGACCATAGTTTTCTCAGAAAAATCCAAACCTAAAGTGTTTGGTTGAATGTTATCCCGATCTGGCGAGAGATCATTTTTATTTATTAGTAGATTACTCTTTTAAATCATGATACATCAAAAACTGAGATGACATTTGTACACTTTAGAGTGTTTTTGGTGAGTCTCATTAATCATAACATAAGAAATTTCTTGCTTGATTTCTTGCTCTATCATATAACTAATAATAACATATTCCGTGACCATCGTTTTCTCAGAACAACAAACCTAAAGGTGTTTGAATGTTATCCCGAAATCTGGCGAGAGATCATTTTTATTTAGTTATTCAGCTACTCTTTGTAATCATGATTACATCAAAACGATCACATTACACTTTAGAGTGTTTTTGGTGGCGTCTCAATGGAGTAGTAAAGCAAAAGCAAATGTCTCAAAACATGCTAGTGAGGGAGAAAAACTAATAATAGGAAAAAAACAAGCCAATATTTCTACAGATAAAGTGTCTTTATCCACGGCTGTTGAAGTAGAACAGAGACACTTACGCAGTGGTGCTGTGAGCAAATAACCATAGTGGGAAAAAGAGAAGGATAGGATTGAAAAGATGGGAAAAGATGGGACACAAAAGAAATGCACTGGAGTGTGTAAAAGTTCAATACCTGATCTAAGGCACTAGAATTTTACAACCAAGAAATGATCACTCTATTAGTAGTTTAAAAACATTACTGTGTCTAAAATGTAAGTCATAATAGTAAAATCCATATTAAGTAGGAATTACAGTAAAACAAATCAACGTAGTCCATAACATCTACAATGTGAAAAATGTGAAAATAAAATAAATAAGTACCTTTTTGTAATCTGGATAATTTTGGTAGTCATTTTGATATAACGTAACGTTTTATGTTCCATTACGGTCTAAGTTTATTTCATTCGTTATAGATAACAAATTTCAATCATTTTTATCTGTTGAATAGATTATTATTTAATGCTTACGCTGTGTAAAATGATATTTCAAGAGGATTACGTATATCTGGAGGTTATCCGTAATATTTTTTTGTATTTGCCATTTTCCACTTCCTCAGCTCAGTGTAATGTACCATATGTAGAGACTCATGGGAAGTTAGAAGCGTCAAATAAACACAACTACGCACGCGCTCCAAAAGTATAAAAAACAGACTGTGATTGGTTGATATACCACCTTGGCAAACCTGGCACCCAAAGTAATCTCGGCATGTTTTTCGATCAGTATTGTGCCAAAGTCAGCCATTTTTGAAGTTTTTTCGCAATATATCATTTTGTTGCCTAGGTCTTGCCTCTTCATTTAACAAACGATCGCTTTTAAAAAGCCGTGCAAATACTGGCTGAGATAGAGCCCCGAAAACACAAACCCCCAACCACAAGTTGCGTTTTGGATTTTGTCAATGGTCACTGTGTGTAAACGCAATAATACGTGTGTAATTTGGGGATTTTCCACAAATGAGCTTGTTCCGACTGAAGGGCGAGAAGCTACTTTCAATTTTGATGTGGTCCAGTGTTCGTGGCCCCAGTACAACTTCAATGCCCATTTACAAATCCAAAAACTGCAACTTTTGGTTTTGGGGTTTTCGTCTTCGGGCGTTTTATCTCAGCTATTTCTGCACGTTTTTTTACACGCGTGGTGTTAAATGAGAGAGCAAGAACTAGGCAACCAAAGTATATTCCGAAAACTTTCCAAATGGCCTTACTTGGTGTCACCATACTGAATTGAAAAAACATGGCCGAGATACTTTTTTGTGCCAGGGTCTAAGTCCCTATTACATGGGTTCATATGTTCTGTATAATGATCCTACTTTTGTTGATCGTATAGGAATAGCTTTTTGTCTCCAGTTAAGTGATAAATCTTATTGACTGTCTCCATTATCTTATTAATGTGACTTTTTTTCCTTAGATTGAATGCAGCTCGTCATTTAAATCTTGACCGACCCTTCTCAAGCCTCCACGCTGTTTCACCCTTTGCTTCGAACGAGCAAGTCACGGCTCCCCTCATAATTCACTTATGAACAGTTAAGGCCACGATTCCTGATCAATCAGATTTGTAATTCAGGGTACAACTAGTGATATATTTTTTCTATGCAATGTTACAATAATAAGCTATTTTTACTCTTTTTGCATGAGCTCAGGCAAATTATAGTAAAAATTTTCAAAATAAGTGGAGACCTCATTAAAAGTTTTAGGTCTGTCCATTCACCGTGAGAGGGTAAGAGGAAATATTTTAATGCCACAGGTAGAAAAGTTTATATGGTACTCCTACAATGTATCGTAACGTAGCTAGTTAATAAATGTAGACATAAAATACATTGTTTCACATCTAAGATAGCTTGGGTGTTTGTTTTTAGTATCAGGATTTAAAACACCAGCACATATTTCATTCAATGTTTGTATTTGAACATACCTACCCTTTGACACTACCAAATATCATTCTTTATCACAGTAGGAGAAATAATGCAATTCAATTTACGCAATGCACATGTAACACAACTAAGTTTTTATTTTGCCATAAAAGTGAGCCAAACTTTTATAGAGATTAGCACAGCGAATTTGACAAGTCCCTTCTATCATGTAACAGACCATTTTAGAACTGAATGCATCAGTTCAGTACGCCGATTTCTGTAAATTAACTTTGTACCATGGACACATATGTTTTGTGATGGCAACAAAGGGCCTATTTTTCCACATGGCGGGGGATTGAACCATCACCCCTATGGAGTTATGTATGGAGGTCTCACGTAATTTGAATCTACTATAATGACCCTACATCGCTGCATCATGGGCCATTACGTACTGGAGAAGTGATTTCAATCACGAATCAGCGACCAATTGACCGGTAAGCATTTCATATAAGATCAATAGCGTCTAGTACTATGTTACGTATGAGAAAATTCCAATAGTTTAGCTTTCTTTTTGGACGTTGCAACACCTGTTGCCTTTAAGTCCAAACTGTCCATCAATTGTTGACGAATGCAACAGTGTTGCCCAAACGTAACACAAAGTAAGTCAAACTATTGGATCCTGATGACCTATTCAATCAAGCCAAGTACTCATTTGTTACGCTTGATTTGATTTTTTCGCAAAGCATGATTTGTGTTGCTACGTTAATAAAATGTTTCTAAACTCTAATATGGTGTACCTGTTCACATATTTATCTGCCGTGCCTCTGGAGGCCACGCGCACAGGGAAGGAAATCTGTATGAGTTGGCGGATTTAACGCTGTATCTCTGTATCTTTAGCCTCAAACTTTTTGCCATCCAGTAGTAATTGTAGCGATGGTGTTTATGTTCTGGGTCAATGTTTTTCAATTACCTATACCCTACGTTTTTGGGCTGGCCCATTTTGGTCAGTCCGTCTTAGCTGTACTGTGACGAGACCTATAATTTAACGTTGAGAAGTATGTTCAGGTACGAATGGCATGACATTCCTGATCCTCTTGGCACGAGCGACTAATACAATTAGTATTTTTCTTTCGCATGGACTTATTGCGCGCGCTTTTATTAAAAAAATAGTGTGATGGCACTCTATAGCTCTAAGGGAGGGCATTATTTACGCCAGGGGAATGGATGATTTTAGGGGGAACCCGAAAAATTTTTGTAAGAGAGAGGGGAACGTGAAATTTTTTCATCAATGAGAGATGGGGGGAACATGAACTTATAAATGGGAAATCAGCATGATCAAGGGTGGAACGTGAACTTTTTTGAACCGAAGCGAATGGGGGAACGCGAAAATTTTTGCCGAAAAAAAAGTTTGAACTCCTCCATTCCCCCCGGCGTAAATAATGACCGCTCCCTACACAATATCAATCTTGAGGTTATCAGGGTGCCGGTGTGGCAGGATTATGGTCCTCCGGAAACGGGGAAGAATAGGGCGTTCGATTCAGTTGACTCTTTCACGCAACATTAGTTTTCACACTTTATCCGCTGTTGTATTACGAGCGCCTTACTATGGCCTCAGGCGGACCCCTATCTCCTTTTACACCGGTCATCAAGAATTTGAAACTACGTTAGCAAAAAAGAACTGGACCCTAATTACACATTCACCGGCTTCTACCAAGATCAAACTCAGCCCATCCCTACAGTATAGCCAATGGAAGGACTTAATGCATCAATAATTCCCAACCCCACGATGTTTTGTGCAATTGTATAAAATTAATACACAGCTATGATACATAATAATATTTTACAACCAAGCAAATACTTCAAACTCTTATACTGACCGGGCAAAGATCTTGTCGGTGGACCTTTTACACAAATATGAAAATACAGACAAATTATCTAGTAAAATTAATCACATGTTTAAACAGAAATCAACAGAAATCAAAATTAGATATTTTTGTCAGAGTTTATTTAAATAATCAAATTTGTTCCAAAAATATCTTTTGTCTTTCATGTGGTCGCGAAAACCTGACTTGTGTAAAAACTGGGCTATTGCTAATTTACGAAAACTTAATGAGTTCCCGATGCACTCTATAATAATAACGAGAGAATGGTTCGAATCCCATTCACAGCAAAATTTCCTTTGCGATTAATAATGCTACTTGGCGCTGTTAGAAAATTTTATCTGTGTGTGCGCACTTAAAGGCTGACTCAGAGACTTTCCCGATGAGGGCGCACTCAAATTTCAACAAACGTGTTTTCGTATGTACATAAATGATTGTCCATATACTACTCATTTTGTGAAATAAAATAAGCTCTAATCGAAGTCCTCATATAGAAAAATCAACACCCGAATTATTATGTACACTGTTCCTATGGGCAATGTTATACTGTGCTAAATGTTTCAATTGCATGAAAACGGAAAATCCGATCATCTCTAACTTTGGAATAAGCATTTTAATGACTATCGTTAGTTCCGATGCATTAATTTAATTCTACCAAAATTGTATTTCAAAATCTCTGCACAGCCTTTAAACCCTTAATATTTGATCACCACAAGAAAAAAAACAGGAAAAGACAGAAGGGAAAATTCACATACCCTAGATTTGGTCACCAAGAAACTTCTAGCTATACGACACCGTATTTCTATATGTTGATATTGTATCCTCGGCCATGACTTTGGTTTTCCTATACAACTCCATTGTTCTGCTCACGTTTGAATGTGGTTTGAACACAACATGGTGCTTCGGCCCAAGCCATTTCGTCTCCAAACTATGGTTTCTTTATGGGGTTAGTTAGAATATTATACAATACAAAAGAAACCTAGTCTTATTCTTGAATTTTCTGATATTTCTATATGCGTATTCATTACAAAATAAGAAAATATATCCTTGATTGACAGATGCAAGAGTAATTATAAACAGTGTTTCTTCCCACAATGCAGTTTCATCCAATACATTTTTTGTGCGCTGGTTGCCACATGAATTTAGAATGAAAAAATAAGAAAAACATATCTTTGATTAGCAAGATGCAAGAGAGTACAGTGATCTTTCCGCACAATGCATTTCTCATTCCAATACAATTTTTGCACTGGTTTCCACATGAATTTATACTGACAAAGTACATAAATTGCAAGATATGGATGAGGTCGTTTCATTTAAGTACTTTTTGGCACTATATATTCATGTGACAACCAGTGCAAAAATTATATTGGGCGAATTGCATTGTGGAAGAACACTATACTTTTTCTCATGCATCTAAGAATGTATGGCTTCCTTTCAGGTTTTTCTTCTGCTTGGAAAACTCTCTTGACTTTACGCAAACAAAATTATGTTTCAAAACCTTGCCCAATTTTTATGAAAACCATAACAAACGAGTCTCATACACACTGCAAAAACCAAACGCTATTCATTAGAATTATTTTCCATCAAAATATTTGCAAGAAATCCCTTAATGCGTGTCCAAGTCACGACCTTACGGCATTAATATTAATTCCACTAACAAGGCGCTACCGGCACGTGTACGAGAAGGAGGATGAGGCGTGAAATGCGAGCACGTGAGCAGAATGATTGACCAATCTCGGTTTTAGGGAAAATGTCAGCGCAAGATGGACGTCATGCTTAAAATGGTCGAAATAGTTAATCCAAAAGTCATTATTAGCGATTTTAGGCTTAAAACGATAGCACGATCATTATTTACGACCAATGGACCGGAACTCACAACATTGAAATATTATAGTGCATGGACGTTAAAGTAACCCTGATTTCCAGTAGAGTATTAGAGTTACTTTACATAGTTGATGTCATTATGATGTTATTGATAGGTTATCTCATGAAAGTGTCCGATGCGTATTAAAGTGCAAGCAATAGATTTTCACATGTTAAGGTGTCTGTCAACGTTACCACTAGAGTAAAATTTGATTAAATCCGTTTGAATGGATCTGTTTCAGATGATCCAAAGACGGATCTTGGATAATTAAATCATTTAGATGAACCAATGATAGTCCCGAGTTTGAAGTGATTGTTCTCCTCACGGCTGCATTAAGAGATTTGTGTTTTACTTTGCTAAATGTTCTGTCTGTCTTTCCGGGCTCATTAAAAATTAAATGGCTGCATTAATATGCAAAAGAGATCTTTTTATCCCTTCTTTTCTTGTCATTTTAACAGAGATATCTGCCATTTAAGAGCATACATATTACCTACATCCTTACCAATAACAATTGTGATCATTATTGCGCTTTTAGGGATTGATTTTTAAGGATTAATTAAATGCGTACCGTGATATTTTTAAGGCCTATCCCAGCTAAATTAGAAAATCGAAAAAATATCAAAATCAGCTTGTGGTTTATAACAATAACATATTATCCCAACATTACGCCTGCAAATGCTAATAACTAAAGCAACGCATAAGGACAAAAGCGGACATACTGTCCCGTACGGACACTTACTATCAACACGTAATTGAATAGGAGAATCATCTTTTGAACACTGCTGTTTTCGTCATTTTCTGTCAACTCTTTCAGATGGAAAAGCTGACTTATGACAATTCTACTACTTATCTTCACTTTTAAGCTATTCCTGAAACAATATTTTGACTCTTTTGGGTGGATCACTGATAGTGTTCTTAACTTCACCGGCTCTTACCTCGTGTACCTGCCGGATTTTAGTATCAAACCTATTCATACTTCAAATTACATTAACACATGTATCATATTGAAAGGTTTTGGCAGCGAGGGACCAATTTTTGAACAAATCATATAAATAGGGGGCGCGTTTGATAATGTAGAATTATTACTCTGCAAATTTCTATAATTTCTATAAAGTCTGTGTAATCTGTGAAAGAAACCAACTCCTTTTTGCCGCCAATAAATTTTACACATTGGCTCTCTAAAATAAGGAATATTAAAAAAAAAAATACACTTCAAATGATTCCAAACAGCCCAGTATGTTTTTTTTTAAATGACTCCCAAAAGCCAGAGATTGGTTGTTGTGCTGTTACTTGGACATACAGATCTATCGAGTTAAAAGGATTTTTTTAAAAGAGCAATTACAGACGTATAGGAGAGTATAGTGTGTTGTGTGAGAAATAACCTACGAAACGAAACATTTTAAATCAATCTTTAAGAGGATCAACCGCGGCATTCTTAGCAGATTTTAATGTCGAGTTATTGTATAACAATTCAAAATCATTTCCCTCAACTCTTACATGACTATTAAAATTTGTGCACTTTTAAGATGTGGAACCTATGATTTGAGGAATAACTTGAATGTGCATAAGAGTTTGTTGCTGTGAAGTGTCAGTCAGAATTTTCAAAATTTTCAAAACATGTGTAAAAAAAAAACAGTTAACGTATCTTGTCTTAAAAATCACGATCATTGAAATTAGCGCCATTCCTCTAGTCTTGATGGATAAATTACAAACAGTACAAACCTTAAGTTACAGTGATATCCATTTCCCATCAAATAGATCCAGTTTCGATTCCTTGCTTTGAATTATGGGCATTTTAAAACTATTTGAGTGACTTAGATAAGGTTACCTATCTACTGAGACGTATGAAGATGTTTGTCACACCAAAGATTATCTTCAACAAATATTTGATGCACCCGTACACACACGGAACCCGGTAGTATGGAATTAAACTGTGAATCCCCGAGTCCTGCGCAGGAAACGTATACTATCTTTTCTATGCATCATCTCTCGTTTCGAATGAGACTTCATGAAACATTCAGGACAACATCACAATCACAACGCATAATAAAGAACAAGGTGCATTCGATGGGACTTCATTTTCACAAAATATAATATTTTAACAGATCCTAATTAAAAGTATAAACGACATTAATAAGCATGTGTTGATAATACAAAGTGATAGACTTTTGGTGTTTAAGTATTAATGAACGTCTATGATGTATTAGTATTCATTAAGTGACGGTTGTGGCTGTGCCGTGTTTTTCAATGAATAGAAAATGCGATGACATTTACAATGCAAAGTATTGTGTCTTGCAAAGCAATCTTCCCGACTCACGGTTTCAAATGAGATAAACCGGACCCGTATACCTTCTCCTAATGAAGAATACTTCCATCGATTACAATGAAATAGTTCGTGAGACAGCTATTGTAGTAACTGAACCTGACTGTTATCACAAAAAATCTAAACGGCACCACCATCTCTGCATCAAATGAGATATCTTCATAATTCTGATAAAAGGGCAATGGAACCAGCCTTATATCAACTGCGAATAATCCTTAGGGCTATCACACACGAGCAATGCAAACGATGTATCTCTGTATCAGATTGAAATATACAACGACTTATATGTATAGATCTGGCCTGTTTGTGTTGCGGACATTGAATATTCTATTTAATCACCTCCATTAAATTCTCTAGTTCGCTAGTTCATCGTTTAGGTGCGTTTTAAATTGACTTCTATTTAAGTAGAACGAATCTATACACATAGTCAAAAAGACCCGTGGATTGAAGCGTCATGGTAAACGTTTATCTTTTTGGAGTTTCATATACAGGATAAGTAAATGTTATAATATCCATAAGGTTCCTAGAGGAAAATCTGACATCACCGCAAAAAAAGAGGCTTTTTGGTTAGAATCTTAGGCAATTTCCCACAAAACTTTTTTTGTCAAAATTACATTTAAATGCACATTCATTAATGGGACGTTCTAATGATTTAGGTCTAAATAATTTTGGTCAAAACTCCGGACATGTGCGGTATTAGCCATCTTTAAAAAGCGTACCAAAACTTATAAACTTAATTGTTAAAACTCGATCCCAATAGGACTGCCCGAAAAGGAATACATAGCGATGTGTAAAATTAGTCATGTGTGTTCCAAGAGCGTCAATCAAGTGATTTTGGGGAATTTTCCGTAAGGTTACACCCCAGGACACATTTCCGAATCGTCACCTTCACGGAATACACCCTATGCTTCATGCGTAAGGCTGCGAATTCCTAGGTCTGTCAATCACATTTGCTAAAGTGTCTTACAGTGTGGTGATCGTTCCTTGCTTGGAGGTATGTTCGTGTGTGTGTTTGTGCGAGTCAGGACATGGTTCGACAGTATATTACCCATAAACATTTAGGAGATGGCTATTGTATAATGACTTGATATACGCTTATATATAATGGGAAATTTAAATTTTCCACTATAAGGACTTTTTCAAGCCTGGTGTGGGCTTTTTTTGTAGAGACCTTTAAAAAAAGTCACCGAAGCTAATTATATGGAAAAGTTGTTGCAGAGTTTTGTGAGTTGCTGGTGGAAGAGACCAGCTCGCTTTCTTGAAGAACTTGAATCGAAGATGAAAGTTGCTTTTTTTGCTTAAATGCTCAATCGGCACCACAATGTCAAGCAGCATGACCCACGCGAAGGTCAAAGGCCTCTTGACTTGGCCTTTCAGAGGAGGAGACTCTCGACACAAAAAACTTATAGTGTGGTGTGGAATGGCCTTGTGGAAGCGGTGGTCTTACTGACCCCTTCTTTTCTGGTAAGAGAAGTCTTATCTTGCACTGCTAAATGGACCGGGTTGTCCCACTCTTCAGGAAGATTTTTTGTGAGACTTCGACGCCGCCAAAAGGGCAATGCGGTGTCAAAAAGGTCCTACCACAAGCTACAGAATGTTCCTTATGTCCTGTATGTTAGGCTTTGTAAAGAGTCCCTGGTACTGCGTTCTAAATCATCATTTGACATTTTAACAATGAAAGATGTTCTCAATAAAGACCGTGTAAATTTAAGTTATTTACTAGCATGCCGTATAATCGACACAAATTCGAGAGGGTAAGGTTGGGCATAAATGTACGCTTCATATCATTCATTCAGTAAGTAACTAAATGTCTAGACTAAATAAGCTGCACAGTATATATTATGTGAGGGGTCGGTCACCCATAAAATGTAATTCTAAACCGTCTTATTCTGAGATTACAATACTTACTATAATGTTAATATCGGTAGGGCCGTTTCTAGGTCCAAACAGGTTGTTAAGGGAATCTGTCGCATATCCACATGAAAAACATTATTTTGTGTCACAAATTTAACCTCCTTTTTTTTTAAATATTAAATATTACCAAAGCCTGCTAGTCCGTTACAAATGGCGTGTCTTTCTCTGTCAACCAAAGTATCGGGGTTACCATATGACCTCAATTAGAAACGAAAAAAGATCCAGGACCATATCTAATTAGAAAAAAGCAGTTTATGCCACAAATTTGACTTTTTGACCCTAAAAGAGGGGCAGTGTTACAATGGCTGCAAACACATTAAGTGAAAGAGCCTTTAAAGCCCGTTTATGCTAAGGAATCAGTTATCATATTCTCATCTGGATGTATTTATGGTTTCAGTAAGTACATCATGGGGGTCTCCCAGACTGAAACTTTGAGATAATTTACTCAATGTTCCCGAAAGATGACATGTTTCCTGTCATATACAATTAAAGCCTTTATTGAAAAGTTTTGAACAAGCGTGTTTAAATATTGTTTCTGGTTGCCATGGTAATCCAAGTAGGAACTCTGATTGGCTAACTAAAAATTCAAACAAACGAAAGACGAAAGATCATATGAATTTGAAATTTGGCACCGATATTAAGCACACTTTGATGGGGGCACTGAAAGCGCATTTTTGAATCCCGCCTTCAAAATTAAATTCTTGCGTTGTCTTGGCAAACTGTTACCATTCTGGCGTCATAGTTGCCCTGCGTATATCTCATCCTACATAGACCACCCAAATTGGTCCCAGTGCAGACAAATTTTTTTTTCGTTATGTTATTCGGTTTGTTCAGCCAAACCACAGGCCCTGCGTGGTTACCATGGCAACCAGTCAGAACTATAACTTACTTATTTTTGACAATTATCAATAGGGCATGGGCATCATTAATATTGGTTGTTTGATATAAACAATAAAAGGTCATATTCGGGTAACATTTGGTAAAGTAATTTAGAAGTTTTTATTTTGATGAATAATTTATACTGTGCTGATGATATCTCTGCGGGGGAAAGCGATGCGGAACTTTCAGAACCTTAAGTTCATAGATGATATCATCAATTTCTACCAACCCATGGCTTGTTAAATCTAATTGGTAAGAGAGCCGGTTATAATACGATGTTCCGGTTCGAGCTCCGGCCACCAAATGCATGTTTTTTTTGTGGGCCGCCAGCTGTAGATGGCCAGCAGCAGGAACCACTTTGAGCATTCTGTTGTGCGTGTGATGTATGAGGTATGTTGTAAGTTTGTAAATATGACCTCAATTGAAAAGTTGAAGTTCAATTGGAACCCAAACACTGTGTCATAGGGCACCAGGGATCCCTCATATGTTGATGAGGTTCAAAGGTCATTGTGCCAGTCAAATCGGTCATGTGAGGGGCCTGACGGTCACGTTGAAAAAATAGCCTAAACAATGCAAATTGAGACCTAAATGAAAAGTTGAAGTTCCAATGGAACCAAACTTGACCAATAGGTGAACGATGGGGACCTTCTATATGTTGATGGGTCAAAGGTGATTGCCTTGGTCAAATGTCATTGAGCAGCCACGCTTATATTCTCTGGAAATTTAGCGAGCGCGAAAGCCGAGAGACGCGAAATTCTAGTTAATATTGTGTTCTCACATCTTCCCTGTTAAGGTTGGTCCTAGCAATGGTGGTTAAGCAAAAGAATCCCGGGTTTTTCGAATTTCCAGTTAGAAGGCCCACATGGTATAAAATTCACTTGCATGACTAATTAACCAGCAATGAAAAAAGGAACATAGACCTCAAACATGCTTTTTACGTTCTCCCTCTTTTCGTTATCCTCTTTCTCCCCATACCTAGAAAATTAATTTGAATCCAGCAATTGATTAATATTTGGACTAACTTATAATTTCTTTGCGTACTTACTAAATAAGCGCAATAAAAGTAATGTGATTTTGAGTACAGAGAAAGAAATTATTATGACTTTGAGCTATCTCAAGAAAAATACATGATAGTGATAATTTAAAGATTTACCCCCTCACTGAAATTTCTCGATTAAATTAGATGAAGCCCGGTTACACTTGATTTTATGAGTAGATACAGGAAATTTAGTTTACTTCTGCGTAAACCAGAGGGTCTCAAAGGACGACCAGAACAGCACATTGAAATACAAAATTACAAAAAACAAAAAAACACGCGTTTTTTTTTAATGTTGAAAAAAATTGTTAAATGTGGAACATTTTGGTTATGTAAAACCAACACACACACACAAAAACACACAAACACAGTGTTGGGTTGTGGTCCACGGTAAAGATACACTTTGTAACGTTTTTATTGAGACAAAACCTCTAACATAATTGGGTTAAGATAGAAGTTACTTGTCAGAAAAGTAGACGACGAGGAATAAAGAAAACCGGTTAGGAGGGTAAAGAAACAATGAAGTTTTAAACATTTGAGGTAAGGAATTTGGTTGGTGAGTTAGAAAGACAAAGAGAGAGGGAGAGAAAGAGGGAGAGAAACCGAGGCAAGCGGAACAGAGAGAGACAATTGAGAGGGAGGAATATAGAGGACAGAGAGATAGATAGAGAAATGGAGTGAGAGATAGAGAGGAAAGCTTATATATATATATATGCAATTAGAGTTTTCATGTCAATCTTGAAAAAAAAAACCTTGCATTGTACGCCCAAAACATTGATTGCTGATTCAGCGGTAATTGGTATTTGACCTTGATAGTTCCGAAGTAGTATATATTATTATAGAGGAGTACGTGTGGCGCAATTGCAGAAATATCACGCGATATTCTTATTATCAATAACATTATATACAATAAGCCTAAGACAGAACCAAAACCATATGAGTTTTAATTTATGATCCTGGGAAAATGGAAAATAGAATTACTTCCGTCGTGTTTAGTTCCACAAGGGTATCGGTATATTTAATCCTTGGCAGGGCGAAGCGTTATGTGCCATAGCTGCCCCTCATAGAGACCTTTCTCGTCAAATATTGAACACCATAACGTTTGTTCATTATGAATGATGCCTACCGTAAGAATGGAAATAACTGAAAAGAAATGCTTCATGATTCTTAATTTTTGAAGAGTAGTTCATTCTGCTCTTCAGCACATTCATTTGTAATGAATACTTATACCTTACTAAACCTTTCAAGAGTGTATTTTTGTATTTCAAATGTTAAATGTGTGATTTATTCAGTCGTCCGTATATTCTACTCACGGGGTAATTGTTTTTCTGTTAAAGGCATGCAGCTACCTTCTCTGAAAGGTTATATAAAATTATAAATATGAATGATCATGAAATTGGCGTAAACATATCTGGAGAGGTAAACACATCTCGGAATATTGAAAACATAAAAACCACCACTCATTTCCATCAGTTAGATCTATAAAGTTCAATACTAAATACTTTTTAGGTCTGGCCAAGGCTAATTTTGTTCTGCACACATGACATACGAAAGATGTGCTAGATACTGGTACACGAATCAATTCAAAATTAGGATATCCTTAGGATTACTCGTTGACCATACTTTAATTCATTTTTTTTGCTGATGAATATATGGACAATTCGATCAAACTAACGATTTAGAGTAAATAAATGGAGTGGATACATAAACAAAATTACGCTGGCCAAGGCCTACGGACTGATAAAAATAATTTTACTCATTGTTAATGTAGTTTAGTAAACAAATCTTTAATTAATTTCTTGTAAGCTAATATAGCATTAGAAAAGGCAATTTCAGAATGTCTAGATTAAAAAATGAGCTTGCTTGTGCCAACCCTGGGTTATACTAATTTAAGTGAAACCACTCATTTTCCTGACTGTACACATCTGGGTAACTTGCATCAGTTTATATTTAAACCAAATCAATAATGCGTGAAGAAAGCCTCCATTGGTTTGAAACTTCAATTATCAAAATGAAAGTTTTACTTTTATATTAACAGTAAAATTCCATCAATCGAATGCAAAATCTAAATACTGACAATTTTAATGATTTCGAGTCTCTAGCATTTCTACCTTTTGGTAGACTTCTCTTAGAAGAAATACTTCATTGCATCTATTTCAGTGCTTGAACATGTTGAACAAACACTTTGTGTTGACAAATATTTATATAATATAAATAAGTGTAAGTCTTACACTGCTTGATGAATAGAATGATGAACTTATTTATCGTTTGAGTAATGGTCTGAATGGCAAACTTTCATTTTGACAATAGAAGTTGCAAACCAGTGGATCTGCCTTGTTCACGCTTTATTGATTTGGCTTGAATGGAAACTGCTGCAAGTTACCCAGATGTGTACAGTCAGGAAAATGTGTGATTTTATTCAAATGAGTATAACTTGGGTTTGGCATGTGCAAATTTAAAGTTTATGCCTTCAGAAATTGCTCTTTGCAATGATATATTACTTTACGGAGGTTTCCTTTTAGAATTTTTACTAAACCACGACAAAAATTTGCAAACTTCTTTTTGAATCAGCCTGCATGATATTTGCATATTAATAAGCAAGGTCTTTTGTAAATCAAATATCATTTAATTAAATATCTAATAAGTTATATATAGGAGTGTCATATAGCAACTAAGCAACGGGACAAACCCAGCCATGAATTACTTTCTAATTAAATATAAGGGACGAATTCAAAACTCAACTGGCGGGGCGTTTTGCGGCTCTGCCCGATTCCACGCGGTTCAATTAATTCATTGAGTTTGCTGAATTACTTAATAGGATTAAAGGATGCGGAAGATTGAGGGGATTAAATGAACCGTCTGGAACCGGGCAGAACCGGGAAAAGCCCACCGGTTGAGTATTGATTTGGTCCCTAAATGGATTCCGTATGGAGAGGGATTTCTAAAAGCCATATATATTTATAAAAATGCAATAATCTATAATGATTGGTTAGCAAAAATATTGACTTTTCATGTAAGCTTCGTTCTTGAAACAGAAGGGGCTGCCAATTATTTTTCTCCTACTCTCTTATTCTAGATTGGTTAAATTTGACACAAAAATTGTCAAATTTGACACGGAAAATTAGTTCGCCGGGAAACCACAAATTATTGGTCAAAACGACACGGAAAAATGTGTCAAATGAAATGACACAGAAAAGTTTTAGAAATCACTCAAAATCCGAATCAAAATAAAACATTTTGTGTTAAAAAAGAATCGGAATAAACAACCATCAGTATCAAACTGAATAATTTCCGTGTCAAATTGAATAGATTTGTATGTTAAATTTTAACACATTTGGGAGGTTCAAATCAATCGGGAAATTTGACACCAAAAAGAAAATATACACAATGCAAATTTGGGAAGTGTGTATCATTTTTATTCATTAACTAGTGAATGCAAAACAGTGAATGGAACACAGTATATGTATTGTGCATAAAAAACTAAACAAGTGCCATAAGTTTTTCCTGTCAAACATATGATCCGTGGTGTTCGCGACCTTAGATCACATGATCAATTATACAGTCTGGTGGCCACTCACGATCGCAAGATTTGCGATTAACAGTGGACAACCAATCACATCGCTTGCGGTTTGATCGATTCGGAAAGTTTGTTAAAGATTTCTGATTTATTTCCGATTCGGAAAAAAGAAGTTTCACACTTTTCAACCTTATAACGACCAATAAATTGGTCACTCTGGCACAAACAAGTGTCAAAATTAAACGACACGGGAAATTTGACAAATTTCAATTAAGAGTGTATATTTTAGATGTCGAGAGTTTTCGGGTTACCGGTGCAAAGAAAATGTCTGACGAACCTTTAATTGAAAAGTCAGAGATACATGTGGTGGTATTTTGACATAGTCACAATCAGCCAAAATGCTTTTTTTCTCAAGTTCACATTAATTTGCCTATAAGATTGCATATCATGTGTCCCTCGGGGTTCAAAGTCACATGACCATTCTGTCATTTTAATCATCTCATTGGTTAACGTATATAAAACTAACGACATATGCATATTTTATATTTTTATATTCATTTTATTTCCACATCATCACGGCTAGACATGAAAGTATTAAAAAAAACATTTCAATACAGAGCAAATGATATGGGGGGTGTGATCGAAAGGCCGAAGGCCAGAGGTGATCAGACCCCCAAAACAAACTTTACACACATGATACTAGCAAAATAACATTTACAAACAAAAACAAAGAAATTACGGCTTACATACAACGATAAAACAAATACCCTTGCTCCAAACCTAATTGTCTTTAACGTAGTATTGGGATATAAAATGATTTTTTAATTGGCTTCGGAAATGCTTTACAGATTTTGACATTTTTAGATTTTGGTCAAAAGATTTCCATAGGATTGGACCAGAAGTTCTTACAGTTTGATCCAAGAATATTTTTTATTTCTTGTAAGAGTATAATCGTTGGCATTTCTAGTACAGTAATTATGATATTCAGCTTGTTTTGAAAAATAAAAGTTAAACACTTTTGGCAGTTGATTTGTAGAATGTTTGAACATAAATACACCCACTTCGTAAACGTTAAGAATATTCAAACTTTGAAACAGGGGAGCAGAGTGACTTCTGTAGTGACTATAAGAAATACTTCGCACCGCCCATTTCTGAAGTTTGAATATTTTATTTATATAGCTATAATATTGCCTCGACCTTATTTTTTTCAAAATGCCTATGGAAACACAATATTATTATTTTTAAAAAATCTCATATTTGCCTACTATGAAATTGAGAACCGCTTGATGTAATCTACATTGATAACAGTTGTTGACTTCAACATAGACAAAAAGATAGTATTAACATTAGAGTCGATTAACTTGGTGTAGCTAACGTAGTCAACATTAGCTAGAGTACTGCTATATGAATTGCTTGGATACCAAGCAAACTGCATGAAAATAGTAATTTGTCTTGAAATCATGTATGCTGTACATGTGCAGCAACATAAAGCTACCAGTATTATACTGATTACTATGGACAGTTTGTCAAGATTATTTCTGGGTATATCTAGTATGCTTGAAAACATGAAATGTCTCTCATGCATAAATTCATTACGATCATCTTATGAACTTCTCAAGATATACTAAGGAAAGGAAAAATGTTTTAAAGTAAGGGTTCGCGATAGCTACATGCATCTCAATTTCATGTGGATTCCTTAATTGTGAGGATTCCCTGCCTCATGTCCGCCTCACTGGCATACTGTATACATGTAGGCACATGTTAAGGTACTAGATTGTTATGAACGTTTCTTTTCATTTCTGCGTTGTCTGTGCTATATTTTCCATTCTCAATAACAGTAAAAAGTGCTCCAATAAAAGTGGCCTCTTTGTTGGAGAAGTAGAATGTAAAAAACTTATAAATTTGTGTATTGATAAAGGCATTTGATATTTTAACAGGAGCGCGATTTCAGAGGTTGCAAATTTGCAAAAATGTAGGAAAACAAAATGGATTTAGAATCAGTGGTCCGTATACGGGAAACGAAGACGTAAATCATCGTGAACACAATGCCATGTCTTAGTGGACTATTTACCCGAATCACCGTGCTTATATTAGATTAGGTTTCCAAAATAAAAGATATATCGACCTTGTTTTCCCTGACCAATCATTGGCCAGACTGTGGAAATGGAACAATCATCATATACATTTTGCATGAGCTATTCGTAACCAGTTAGCCAAATCTTTCCAAAAACTGCAAGACGGGCATCATAGATTCATAAAGGGGAATTTTGTCATGGTAGATTCTGTCGTCGCCGTCTGTCTCCACAAACAAGTTGCTGTACTCTCCAGATTTCTGGTTCAATTTTGATGCTTCTTGCACCAAAAGACCTCAGTGGTTAACAGTACATCTGGTGTGACATACAGACTTGTAGGTCAAATATGAAAACTGACTTTTACAAAAATTGTATTTTCATGTTTTGCGCTTTAAAATCCACTTAGATGCTATGCAAAACCTCTCTTAATCTTCTCAAATTAATGTCCTGCTTACTCTTGTAACTTTATATTTGGTTAAAAAATACTGACTCTTTTGGATTGTACAGATTGACCTCCAATGACCCCTTCTATGGCCCTGCCATTTTAATTTGCAGTATATTTCCTTTATAATAGAGGATGTTTATTTGGGAGCCGCTGACGTAATGGTGCGTTCCAAACTACTCTTTGGAAATATACAACTGGAGTATCCATCTTATATAGCACGAACCAAAGGTAATTAGGTTAGGTTTAGAATTCGGTTAAGGTAAGGGTTAGTCACAGCAGCCAGCAAAGTCCCGCTGTGCATGGATTACACCAACATCAGGTCACGCACTGCTGCCATTTCAAAACACGGACATTTACTTCGCATTTCCCAAGAAAAATCGATGACCGTGTAGGAAAGTTTTTGTCTAAAATGGTTCCTTTTATACCACCCAAAACCGTTCAACAGAAAAACTTCTAACCGATCACATATTTTTGTTTTAAAACCTTATAATTAAACCTGAATATCAAATTTCCACAGACGC
>JAMKCH010023675.1:0-19056 GCA_023653785.1 Ophioderma brevispina
CCCATCACGCCGGGATCCTGGAGCACCTTACCAGGTGGTCCATCTCGCCCCTACCTGACTGGGGGAATTTCTTTCCCCGCTCGTCCAGTCGAAACAGTAATTCACGACGGATGCGTCGAAGGTCGGTTGGGGGGATTTACCCGGATCTGAAGTTTCTCGGGACGTTGTCCCAGAACCGAGGCACGCGCCCATGGCAATCGTCTCGAAGTGTGGCGTCGAGAAGACTCTCGCTCGACTTGAGACTATAGTGACCAACACCAGTGTCCTGGTCCAAACGGACAATTCCACAGTGGTGGCCTATATCAACACGCAGGGCGGGAACGCGGTCCCCGACCCTGTGTCTCGATGCCATCGTATCATAACGTTTCGTGACACGTGCCATCACGTTGTCCGCGTTCCACTTTGTCCGGTGTTGAGCGGCGAGAAGTCTCTCCAACTCGAGCTACTGTAGCCGAGATTGCTGACTTCCTCACGAACGCTTCGAGAGCTGCCTCGAAACCAGTAAACTGTTGAAATTATAATGCCGCATCCTGCTATCCACGAGGGTTTGCGGACGGGTCTACCATCAACGATGATGGGACAATCCGTCTCCCTCCTTCTGGAGGGGATGTACAACCCTCGACCTCCGGCCAGGAAGAAGGTCCCACCCTGGGACCTAAATACTGTCTTAGACTACTAACTAGCCTCCGTTCGAACCTATGAGTAAAAGCCTCGGCTTAAGCAGTGTCACTCTCAAGACGGCCGTCCTTGTCGCACTTGCCTCCGAGAGACGATCGCGAGATTAAAACATCGTCAATCTCAGCATCATAGTGTCCTCCCCGGGACAGGGTTAACTGTTTCTCAGCCAGACTTTCTGGCCAAAACGAGACATCTTCCTTTAGAACTCGAACCATCATCCTACCCCGATCGGCCAAACAGTTTCGTCGTGCGGAGGATCGCCTGTGGTGTCCTGTTCGGTCCCTGGAGTACTAAATCGCAAAACCCTTATCTCCGTGCTCGAACGATGGGTTGTTTCCTCACTCACGCGCCCCCATGGTCCCGCGTCAAAGGCGATGCTAGCAGATGGAATTTCGTGTTTATACACTGATTCCGTGCGGTGCGGTCCCTCACGGGCCCGGGCTCATTTCTCTGTGCATATATCACTATTCCTCTGGGCCTAAAACGCGGGATCTCAATCGCCGAAATTTGCCAAGCAATGTCCGTGAGGGGTCCCACAACGTTTTCGTCGTGTACTACAGACGTACGAAAACCTACAAAAGAAACGCTGCCGGAGCTCGTCTGCAGAAAAAACACTAAATCTACCAAACATTCCACATAACCTCAGGTGCCGGACCAATGACACGCGCCACCGGAGTATTCCGTGAGGTTAGGAGCATCTATGTGGTTTTCAACTTTTAGGATGTGCATCCTTTATGTCCATCATATATGTGTCGTTTGTTTTGGTGTCTCTGTCCCATCCTTTGGCTTCAATCCGTTGAGCCTGCCTCTTAAACTATATGTTTCCACTTCCGACTAGTAGGAGCTAGTCTGGTGTTTATTTTGTATTTTTGGGCAATTTCACTCTCAAGAAGAAATGCATACAGTGTGAGTCAAAATGGATTGTTCCCCCCCGTGACATCCAAAATAGTTCAATATTTGTAATATTTTTAGAAATTACTATATACTTTCTATTACGAAATATTACTCTCTAATCACCATGTCAAAAATCCTGAGATTCAATCGGAAGCATTTTATTTCAGTTATGGCCTCATTTTTGAGGGGCCTCTCTCATCTCCACGAACGGTCCCGTGTACAAATTTAGTACATTAAACCAGTAGAAGAGGCGTAAACCTATTAACATGTAAGCACAAACCAGGTCCAAAAAACGGGATGGGCAAGAGAACGTTCTTTGTGTTTGTTGGCATAGTAGTCACCACAAGTGAAGCACAAAATTATAATATTTATCAGGAAAGAGAATATGTTCAAAAAAGTTGACCTTTGACCTTTGGAGCCAGTGTATCACTTAAATTTAACCTGGTTTGGGTGGGTATTTTTCATATCTTTTTTTGTTTTGCCTTAGTTAATTGTTAAAAATAGTTCATTCCAAACTTGAAGAATTCTAAAACAAAGTCAAAATATAATGCACTTGTCCTCACATATGCATTAATCACCAACTTAATCACTGGCCTAGGTTACCCATTGGGGCATTTATTAACATTAATCCACCAGAGTGTGTAGCACATAAGGTATCCCACTTGAAAATTTGCGCTCAATTAAACCAATCAATAGAATCTTGTACCAAGGCAAATCTGAGGCCTTTCTTAAAAGAGTGCAGATATTGATTGCTCTGACCAAAATGAAAAAGTCAAAATTTCTGTGAAAAGCTATTTAAATGTACGTTGGAAGTATTTACAATTTTACGAGCCTACCTTGCACAGTTTGACAAAAACAAAAATCAGGATATTTGGGGAACAATCATTTTTGACTCACACTGTGGTTTCAGTCAACATTGGAAAGGAAATCAGGCCTCAGTTATATGATTTATAAAACATACGTGTTGTTTGACTAATTTTTGTGATGCCCTTTTGGAAGGTAAGGAATCAATTTTTCCACATTGAAGCTTTAAAAGTACATATGCTTGCATGTGCATCATTGACATGTACTGATTTGCATTTAAAAAAAAACACATTTTTGAAGCGAACCCCCTTTTTCAAAATTTAAAACTATTTTTTGCACAGTTTTCTTTGGTACTTGTCTAGGAAATTATACTTGCGACGAGAATGCTAAAAACTGTGTAATCTAAATCATGAAATAGCGGAGTTTTTAATTAGACTGCAAGAGCAGCGGGAAATGCTAAGTTAGAATGTCTTTCCATGATAAAAAACATGCTACCTCAGAAAATTACCACTCACTACTTGACTTGCTTGAAACCATAATACAACTAATGGATGAGCTAGACACGTCCATGGCGCCCCTATTTCCTTTCCCGGCTATTTCATACTCAAAGGCCGTTTCCACCAGCACCCGGTGAATAATATCGGAGATCTCCGATCTTAATATTTGTAACTACAAAACCTCCTCCTTCGTGGGGTTGCGACACACTATACATTTTTCGAGTTTACCCATTCACAGGATATAGTTTACTAGCCATTACCAATTCAACCGTGACAAACAACTGTGTAACATTTTTTGGAAAATGGGGCGCTCTTCAAACAAAATGTGCTTTTATTGCTTTCAAGCCCTCAAGAAGGTTTGAGAGACATTTCTATGTAGATCTCCATTAGAGCCCTATGACAGTGTCTTTTGATGGAACAGTGTGTGGTCATTTCAAGTGAAGCCACGCATGTCACAATTTATTGTCGTTTCTCTAGGTATGGAGACATTGCTGCGTAGATCTCCATTAGAACCACTGGTCGCCTGTTTTCCCTTTCCATAGGCTTAGTGATGTATGTGTTTAGCAATGCAGCCGTCTCACCTGCCATGTGAAGCTAATAGCTGATAGAAGCTAGCACTAAAGTAAGGTAAGCTACCAGGTACAGATGTAAGAAAATCACACTAGGCAATTTATCTATTTTTGTGTATTTGCCATTTTGCTTGTATATGTAAGATGTATGGTTCACAATAAATAAAGGTAGGAAATAACTGCTTTCATGTGATTCTTTGGTTTTATTCTTGAACTGTCGTGACATAAGTTATTCAATGAGTAACCTGGATAAACTCCTGTAACAACCGGATAGTTAACACTTTGTCAATACACAGACCTGTATACACAACAAAGACGGGGCGGGGGACAGAAACCCTTTATGGGTGCGGACGTCCGGGTTCTCCTTCATATTTACTGTGAAACAAGACGCACAGTGCCCTCCTGATTGGCCACCGAATGCTGCTTTTAGCTGGGTCCCACCGAAGTTCACATGCTCTATGTGGTGTCAGCCTCCTCCCCCTTTATAACTAGGAAATGCGTGCTCCGTAGTTATCTTCGCCCCCCCCAGAATAAATAGTTGATACACTGCCAAACTGGATGAAGAGAATACTTGCTGACTACTTACTCAGGAACAAACCAAGTGTACAATTTCATGACCTAGTGTGTCAATCCCTTTGATGAACACCTCTGTGTTATGTAAGGTGTAGCACCGTATAAATCGGTTCTTTGAAGATGACCTCACTGTAAGTACGGAAAGCTCAGCATCCATCCCAGGTAACTTCCTCTAGGAAAGATAAATTTACTCAATTGGGTTTGATGCATATGGTTATATCCTCCAGTGATCTAACAACAACTAGGGGCAAAACAGGTAACCCTATACTTACTATGCATACAATCCGCAGGCCAGCCGACTCTGAATTTCCATTGCCAATCGCTATTCAAAATAATAGATTAAACTTTTTGGCGTCAGAAAGTGGGATCAAACCCTGACCTTTAGATGACAAGACGAGTGCCCGTGTACACGCACGCCACACCAAAAAAACTCGTAGCCGGTAGAAGATTGGGTTTTTTTGTATAGTTAAATAAAGACATTAACAGAATAAGCGCACACATACCATAATCGTCTTGTTGACAGTGTACCTGTCGGCCCCTTACACTTCTGGGATCTATATACTATGATAATTAAAGAGTACATCTCACAGACGAGATAAAGAAACAAATCGGCAGGGTTAATTCATTTGGTCATTTTGCATTATTACAAACTCTTAAGGTCCATGGACTGGCTTTTAAACATACTTATAATACCAACCCAAAAAATGGTGTCCATTCATAGTATTATTGGTCATCACGAAAATCCTTTATTTAAGCAGAATTGAGAAACCAGTAATTTGATAAAATTGGGCATAATAGCATGTGTTTTGGACAACTTTCAAATCAAAAAATTCAAAAACGAAAGTGATTAATCGCGCTGGCAGCGATGACCCTGAATGCGGTTCTGAGTAACAATACGCGACCCTCGGTATTGATCGTCATCGTGGAACGAACGGCGCACGTATGCGCGGGCCCATTTTCCTTGCATACGTACACAGTTGATTCTCGCGGTTATATGCGTCGTACGTGTTGTACCATAATGGCATAATTGTTTTTTGATTTGGTGCCTTAAAATTCTATAATCATGAGCTTTATTGTCGACGGGTGAACCAGCGGCGACCGTACCGTCAAGGAGAATCAGAACAGAATAGCTGTATTCAAGTTCCCAGACAAAGAACCGACAGGAAGAGATACCTGAGTGGTTTTGTGTTTCGTCCTCTTAAACAAGGAGACCAGATGTGTGAGCATTGTTTACAACTTGTTACTCAACGTCATTAACATGTCAATCCAACTCCAGCATCTTGATTCGTGTTCGCGAAAACAGGAAAGGGCCCTTTCAGTTTGGGTTATTTATTCCTTGAAAATTAACACTTCCCGATGTTCACTTTTAAAATCTGTGTTGCGATATATCAGGATACTGTTGAGGTACGAAAAGTAAGAATTAGAAATGTCTACTCAGCCGTGTCCCATTGACCTTTAAACCAATTAGGTATGTGATGAAAGCAAGACATTTTATGTTATCAGGAGAGTAGCAAGTCCATGGGTAAGAGTTGGAAGACACACGCCAAACCATCAAGAAGACGACAGAGAATAATGCTGGTGATGAACATGACTGCAGCCAATCTGATCAGGGAAGGAGCAGTGTTGAGGGCAAAACATGGCGGCGAGGTGAGGACAATGACACAGATTGATATCTGGAGATAAGACTAATGATGCTCATAGACCCTTTTCTTAAGTTAAATGTCATCATAATTACTAGGGATTAACCCCTTGCCATACCACCCCACAAAACGCCTACAGTGCTTAGTCCCTTTTTGTGAGACAATGCACCATCAAACGAGACACATAAGCCCAAAATTGCTTGCCGGTCAGTGGACACACAGTTCCTTGCCCATCCTGGCTGGGCGTTCCCTAAGTCAAAATCACAACCAACCTTCTCTTCTCTTCTTTAATTCTTCCAGAACATAGGAAAGCAACAGAAAGGTCATTAGCGTATTATTAACAGGAATTTAAATTTGTGTAAGATTAATTCCATGTGAAAATCTCATTCCTATAGCTTTTGAAGTGGTCGAAGCTACAGACGCTATGACGCCCCCCCATCATGCACAGGCCCAAGTAAACTGGAGGCTGCCAGATTAGAGAACCTACAAGAGTAAACCTTCCATGCGTAAACATGGCTAAACAAAACAACCTACCAGATGCTATATATTGGTGCACTTAGCAATTTTAATGGATATTGAAGAGGCCTAATGATAGACCAATGTTTTATATCCTAAGCACAAAGACTGCATAGAATGTGATGAAAAACACCAAATCGATTAATTCAAGTGTGCATACAATGGGTTCGCACATTGATTACCACCATAATACCTTTTTAATCATATCTTGACTTTTTTCTATACTGTCTCTTTTCACAGACTCTAGCATTATCAGCATACATCACCAGCAGGCAACTGCCCCAGGAAAGTAATGCTACAGAGTCCTTTGCACAGGCCTTGTCTTTCATCTCAGCAGCAAGTCGCTATACGCGCATGGTGTTGGGCTTTGTCAGAGAGGATGGGCACAAGAATCAGGTACAACAAATCATTACACTGACTGATTTCCGTTACACCAATGTTGACTGAATATTACATTCCTTCCTCTGAGAAGTGGAATTCCCCAAAATACCTATTTTAGCACCCTAAAAAGAAAATGGTCTCGACCATTGACCCCAGGCACACCCTTCATCCCTTACTCTTCCTCAATTCCCGTTTTGGCTAGCCTCAAGACGGACGCATCGCAGCCTGATTGGCAGTCAAATTTAACGAGATCTTATGATACGGACTGATGTCGTCTCAACGCATTACCATTCCACTACTATACCTAACCTATCTGGATATAATATTGATTATATATTGGATATAAAGCGCCTATTTGGTCGGCATTTAAGTAGATTGCACGCCGTCTCGGAGAGCTTTTATTTGTAATCCTTTTTTGCCGCCGCTGCGGTCATGTAATCTAGGAGCGGAAAAAAAGAAGGTAACAAAGGCACCATTGCGCACGGGTTGCGAGCCTTGGATGCATTTGACTATGTGTGAGGTACTGTTTGTTATTTTTAGTAGCAACTGCTTAACTATCAATAACTTTGGCTGGTGTGTCTATTATTTATTATGAATATCTGTGGTATATTTATAATATGTCGAAACTGTATTTGAAAATTTCTTTAACTGTTGGTGACTCGGTTTTACGATTGGGTTTTGTTAGTCCCGACGTTGCGTCCCGGAAGTCCTCCACGGCACGCTTTGTTAGTTTTCTACGTTTATGGTGCGCACACTGGTCCATCTAAGGCAGCTCACGCTCACGCCCTTATGTTCCGCACAATTGACCACGCTCCCCGCTTCCATTCTTCATGGGACCCCCATCCTCTGTGTGTCAACCACAGGCAGTGCTCCCGCACCAGCCGGTGCGCCTCCTTGTTTGTATCGGACTGTCCGGCGTTCAATGGCCCCTTGAACAGGGGTACCCTCTCGTGTTTGTGCCCACTGAGAGGGGGGGAGGCGGTAGTCAGCTCCGGTCCCGGGTTCATCCCAGGCAACCGCTGCTGCTTTGGGTGTCTCCCGAGGTGGAGTAGCGCGCTATTCCGCGGCACGTTAGCGGGGCGACTTCGGGTCGCCCTCTCTAACACGCCCCGGCCCGGCTCCCTGTTTTCACCCTGGCTGGCTCGCCTGGTTTAGCAGGCTAGCGCGGTCTGCCCTGCCATCCCAGGGGATTTGGCGGCGGCGGGCGTTCCGGTAGTGGTGAGTGGCATGGTTATGCCCTTGTAGCCGGGTTATCCCTCGCCGCTGTTTTGTCTATGCCTACGTGGTTACTGTTCCGGTGTCTTCGGGCGCCCCCACCGCGAACACGGTAGTCATCACTTCGGGGGTTGTTACGGCAAGCCCTGGGGCGTTGGCTTCGGTGTCCCTTGGCGGGACGCCGCAGGGGTTGACTTGCGCTCACTGCACCTCGCGTGGCTAGCCTGCTAGCCTGCAGTGCCAACTCTGCTGGCTCCGCACGCTGTACGGGGCCCTTCGGGGCTTGCGTAGCTGGTGCTCCGCCGGGTTGGCCCCCGCTGATGCCCCAGCTGGCTCCGCCAGCTCAGGCCTCATACGCGGGTACGCCTTCTGCGGGCACGTTCTGGGTAGCTTGCACCTGGTGTTCCGCGGCGGTTCCGCCTATGGCGGGGTAACGGGGTACCCGGTGGGTGCCCCCGCTGCTGGGCTTTTCTTGCGGGGCAGCCTCGTGGCCTGCCCCGCGGGGACAGCAGTAAGTAACGCCGCAAGCCGACCTTTTACAGGTTACGCTGCGTCCAACCGTGTGCAGTCACTAGTGTGGGTCAGCCTCGCTAGTTCCCGCTCCGGTCCCGCCGATATTGTGTGTAAATACATGACTTCAATCTGTTGTGTTCCATGTGTTTTTTACATCTGCTGGGTATCTTCTTATTAGATGTGTCAGTGTCCTGACTCAGTCAAGCCAAGGTGCTAGAGGTGTTGTCTAGTAGTGTGTGTACTTTGATTAAGATATAATGTCATTAATCTGTTGTGCACTTTCTATTAGGTATGTTCAGTGTCTGACTCAGTCAAGCCAAGTGCTAGAGGTGTTGTCAGTAGTGGTACTTTGAATTAGATATAATGTCATTTAATTATGTGGCATCTTTCTTATAGGTGTGTCAGCTGTCCTGACTCAGTCCAAAGCCAAGGTTGTAGAGGTGTTGTCTTAGTAGGTGTTGTACTTTGCATTAGATATAATGTATTATCGTGTTGAATCTTTCTTATTAGATGTATTCAGTGTCCTGACTCAGTCAAAGCCAAGGTGCTAGGGTGTGTCGAGTAGTGGTGTGTATTTTGATTAGGATATAATGTTCAGTAATCTGTTGCTGTATTCTTTCTTATTAGATGTTGTCAGTGGTCCTGACTCCAGTCAAAGCCAAGGTGCTAGAGGTGTTGTCTGAGTAGTGTGTATTTTGATTAGATATGCTCTTAATCCGGTTGGGCATATTTTCTTATGAGAACTGGTCGTGTCCTGAATATCAAAAGCCAAGGTGCTAGAGGTGTTTGTCGGTAGTGGTACTTTGATTAGATATAATGTCATTAATATGTTGTGCATCTTTATATTCGTTGTCGTCAGGGTCCTGACTCATTCAAAGCCAAGGTGCTAGAGGTGTGTGTGTCTAGTAGTGGTATTTTGAGTAGATATAATGTCATTAATCTGTTGTGTATCTTTCTTAAGATGTGTCAGTGGCGACTCCGTCAAAGCCCCCAGGTGATGAGGCTGTGTCTAGTAGTGTGTATTTTGTTTAGAGGTATATGTCATTAATATGTCTTGGATTCTTTCTTATTAGATTTCAGCTGTCCTGACTCAGTCAAAGCAAATGGTGCTAGAGGTGTTGTTCTACGTTAGTGTGATGTATTTGATTGATATAATTCATTAATTGTTGTGCATCTTTGCTTTTTTAGATGTGTCAGTGTCATGACTCGTCAAAGCCAAGGTGCTAGAGTGTGTTGTCTAGTAGTGTGTACTTTGATTAGATATAATGTCATTAATCTGTTGGTATCTTTTATTAGTGATGTGTCAGTGTTCTGACTCGTCAAAGCCAAGGTGCTGTAGAGGTTGTGTCTAGTAGGGTGACTTTGATTAGATATAATGTCATTAATCTGTTGTGCTCCTCTTATAGATGTGTCAGTGTCTGACTCAGTCAAAGCCAAGGTGCTTGCTCTTAGATGGTGTTGTCTAGTAGTGTGTGACTTGATTAGTATTAAAATGTCATAATCTGTTGGTATCTTTCTTATTAAGATGTTGTCAGTTTGTCCTGACTCAGTCAAGCCAAGGTGCTGCTAGGGTGTTGCTCTAGTAGATGTGTTTGTCATTGTGATAGAAGATAATGTCAATAATCTGGTGTGTTATTCTGTTTATAGATGGTCAGGTCCTGGACGCAGTCAAAGCCAAGGTGCTAGAGGGTTTGTCTAGTAGTGATGCGACTTGATTAATATAATGTCATTAATCTGGTGTGCAGCTTTCTTATTAGATGTGTCAGTGTCCTGACCAGTCAGCCAAGGTGTGACTAGAGGTCCGGTTGTTGTCTAGTCGTGTGTACTTGATTAGATATAATGTATTAATCTGTTGTGCATCTTCTTATTAGATTTGTGTCAGTGTCTGACTCAGTCAAAGCCACTATGACTGGTGATAGAGGTGGTTGTCTAGTAGTGTGTGTATTTTGATTATGATATCATGTCATAATCTGTTGCGCCTCTTTCTTATTGATGTGTCGTGTTCCTGGACTCAGTCAAAGCCAAGGTTGCTAGAGGTGTTGGCTAGCTGTGTGTACTTTGATTAGATTATAATGTCATTAATCTTGTGTGCATATTTCTTATTAAGATTGGTCAAGTGTCCTGACCATCAAAAAAAGGGCAAACGGGTGCTATGAGGTTGTTGCTAGTACGTTATGTGTACTTGATTTTTAGATATAATGTCATAATATGTTGGTGCCTCTTTCTTATTTAGGATGTGTCGTTGTTCAGGACTCAGTCAAATGCCAAGTTGCTAGAGGTGTTGTGCTAGTAGTGTGTATTTTGATGAAAGTCGGTAACCGTTCCATGAAGATGCAAACAGTAATGGCAAGGTAAGTCTATGACTCGATCAGAGCAAAACTATTACAGGTGAACGAGAGATTCGATGACACCCAATATTTATCAAAAATAGTAATTTTGTATAGATTTGAACACTCAAAAAGATGTTCTCTTTCTTTACCTTATTCTGGCTACAGAAATGTCGTAAAAGAGGGAATTTTGTAAAATTAAAAAAAGCAAAAAACTAAAAAATTAAAATTGAATTTTGTATTTGTTCTCCTATCCAAAATTAGAAATTTTCATAATTTTTTGTACCAAGACACATTTCTCAGCTTATCCTTTAGTTGGGAATATTCATTGAGGAAAGCTTTAATTCAGGGCAAAAATCCAGTACTGTCGATTTTTTTTTAGGGCACCTGATATGTGAAATCTCTCATTGCACCTTTAAGAACAAAGTACACACACCCTTAAAACCGTACCAGATCCTCATCCTAAGTCCACTATTTTTTTTCAAAAGAATTTCAAAATATGCCTTTTCCTTATCCTTTTCATTACCATATTTAGAGTCCGCATGTAAATGTACGCTCTCAAAATGAGTCCAACAAGCCTAGTCTTAAAGGGGCATTTTTTGTGATCCACATCCTCATATCCCCCTCCCCGACTCACCTCGGAAATCTTTTTGTATCGTCGAAACCGTTATCCTAATCGTTCACTAATCAACGGCAGAGGGTTTTTCTTTTAAACTTTTGTAACACATTGTACATTTATTTTACTAAAGACAACACAGTGTACATAGTTTTTTTTCCAGTGTCTATGTAACAAAATCATAAAAGATAAATTGGAAAAAAACACATCTGATCTTCAATGTCTGTAACAACTGTAGCTACCCAAACCAAACATACCCTCACGTGATAGGACCAAAAGCAGCCTAATAATGACAAAATCAGACATTTTGTTATTCCTGTCATACGGACGACACTTACTACAAACACGAGTAGTAGTGAATGTGATGTCATAATCTTTGAGTGAAAAAATAACTTAAGAGAATTCTACAGACTTTATCCTTCACTTTTAAGCTATTTCGCCTAATTTTCAAATATTTTGATTCTTTGGGGTAGATTCACTGATAGCAGCTTTAAATGTTTCTTAATACCAACCACATTTATAATTTGTTTTTCTTAGAATTTTGGTGAGGCGCCTGGGGTGGATGTCAATGCCTCGGTAGCACAATCAATCCTTTTCCAAGGTAGACATTGCTGGATTCTTGTATTACTATGATAAAAATAAAGCTCATCTAACCAAGGACAACAGTTTCCGTGGGTTGTACGTGTACATACATTGACCATAAACTGACCTTGTGTGATCTGGGTATCATATATCATACCCAAAAACCAAGGGGGGTGTATTTTCTAAATACATTGGTGAATGAAAGCTACTGAACTGTGCCAAGGGAATGAGATTTTACCTAGCTCATAGTGTATGAGAAGATAAAATATTGTCAATAGCCTGATCTAGCTGGACAAAGTATTTCTCTTCACTGAGCATTAAAATTGTTTTTTTTTCAGTATTTTAAATACCTATGTCACTTTGGTTTATTTATTTGGTGCTTATTTTTTTTAAATTTAATTTCATTCCAGAATTGTTGTTCTTGTAAATAATATCCTGTGCTACATTTGACTCTCATTAATTGCCATGCTTTTACTGTAGAACAACCAATGGGCTATCTAAGTCTATTAAGGCAGTTTTTGGTCAGCCTGTTGTGCCTGCTGTAGTCCAAATGAGGTATCCACAGAAATGCAGACCCCGATACAGACATCAGTCAGGCTTATCACGAACAACAACATAGATTAAGTATTAGGTGAGTTGATCCTTAAATATCTTAGTCTTTGTAAGAGTCTACTCTATCGTGAGATGCAGGTGATCAACAACACCGCACTATAGTGCAAGCAGGCCATCCTAATCCATGGATTGGTTGGAACTAAGAGGATTAATCGGCGTACGCTTCATATGCCCAGATCTTGTGAATCTCATGAAATGTTTTGGTAATGTTGAACGAAACATGTGTGCCAAATTTTAATTTTTTTCCAAAAAAGGCGTTTTTTAGAGATATGTCACATAAGTGTTTTCATTTCCCATAGACTTTGTACAGGGGCTGATTTTTCAGTATAGAAATGACGCAAATTAGGCAAATTTGTTGAAAAACGACACCTTTTATTTCCATTATTTCTTCAAGTATTGATGAGTTATAAAGATTGGTGTTGTATTTTTAATGGTTTTAAAAGAAAACTCAAAAATCCATACAATTTTTTTATTTGCTGTGTGTCATCAAAAGCAAAGGACAGGTGGTCCAACAACACTTTTTTGTTGAAGTAGTTCTAGAATCTGAAGTATCCCACTTTTTCATAATTTTTTCCAGAAGAAACTACAACTCCCTTGGTGATGATAAGGGGTCATAAGGAAGGAAGCAAATTCGAAAATTCTTACGTTAGATTTTGCAGATTGAGTGTTCTATTTGAAATAATAGTGTTTTTAATTTTTCTTAAATATTTTCCCTAAAATAATTTTTCTACAAAATTAAAACACTGATTCAACAGCTAACGTGAGATTTTGGTATTATTGCTTATACCACTCCCGGAGTTTCAGCTTAAAAGCTCCTTCCATTTAGCCTGGGAAGAAATTATTTATTGTAAAAATTAGGGAATTTTTATAAAATAATAAAACAACTAAAACACAATCACGAGCTTGACACTGCAAAAATTTGTGGAGGAGAGTTCAATCCTTACCATATCTCAAGTTTGGAACTAAATTTGATGTAGGGGTTTTTAATTTTAATGGTCAGTTTTTTCTCTAAGACCATTTTATATATCCGTGATCCTACTTCAAGTTTGGATACCAAGGGTTTGTATTTTGTACATGAAATTTAATTTGATCCGAATCTCGTTGAGGTGGCATGGCAGATTATCGGTTCTTGTTTCAAATGGTTTCTCAACAGTGCCATGATGTCATGTGGCTCTCTATTAAGTTTTGGTTTTGCTGTCAAATCAGTGGTAATTAGTATTAAATGATCTTATGGGACAACCTTGTTTCCAAACAAATTATGCTAGCTTTGTAAATGTGGTCAAAAAGAAAAGCAACACAAAATTAAGTATTGCTTTGCAATATTAAAATGGGAAACTGGCAATGTGACTTTTTCAAGGAAGTGTAGAAATCTAGACCATTTTCCAAAAAGTTTGTCATGGTGAGATTTGATTATGGGACCAGTAGGTGTGAACTTGCTAAGGCCAAAGAAATAAAACAATCGTGTCCGCTTCCATGCTCTTAGGTTTTTAAAAAAAATCACATTTTAAACCATATTTTTTTAAAACTTTAAAAGGATTTTTTAACATTTTTGGACGGATTGCGCAGCAAATCCGGCTTATAAATGGCCCCAAATGTCTGGATGGATGTATGTGTGATGTGTGTATAGACGTATGTGTGGTCCGGAATACAAAAAGGTAAACCATTTTGCCATAACTTTTTTCCAGATGAGCTGAGTAACCAAACTGGTAATACTGAGGAGGGGACAAGCCCCTACTAACCATGTATTGCATATTCCCCCGGTCCTCCGCCCTGGGTCTGACATGAGGGGGATGGGAATGTCAAATAAAGGTCAACTTTCACAAAAAGTAACATTTTTGCCATATTGTTTTTTTCTAGATGAAGCAAAGTAGCCCAACTCAATCTATTGTAGGGGGGAAGAAGCCCCTACTAACCATGTAATTCCATCCCCCAGGGTCCTCCCCTGGGCTGACAAACTCAATATAATTTTAGTCTTTTAAATTTATCTGAAAGTGTTTAGACCTATGGTCCTCTAGCTCCTAGGCGACCACCTAACGCCCTATCTGGAGTTTTGTTGAGTTTTGGGTCCAACAGTCCACTTAGCTCCAAGTGCCCTTCCATGCGGGCAGACTGGCTTATGGACTTTTTTGTCTCCACTTTCTTGCGTCAGGTATAGACTATACATACACTGTACACCCACATTATTCAACGCCCTAGAGCTGCACATACCTTAGGGAGAAAAGGCAATCCATCCATACCGCCATTGGCGTTTACAAGATTTTTTTTAACTGTCAAACAAAGAAAATTGTCTAAAATACAGATGCCTAGCCTTAGGGTGTTGAGCTACTGGGAATCTGAGCTAAACTTTTTTTGACCTAACTACTTATTTCAAGAGAGTTGACAATTATTTAACCTCTTTAAACATTGACAGGACCCAGGCTTGTCTTGCTGCTTCTTTGTGTAAAAAAACCTTGCAGGCATTAACCAATGAACAAACTAATCCTGTGATCAGACCCGTGGATGGACTTCTATCAGAAAGAAGAAAATCACCTGTATGCCAGTAATTCACAAGAATTAAATGAATTAATGTCATTATGGATGTTTGAGTTCTTGGTTGCACTTTACCAATTAAAATAATTATACTTTGTCTGGCGGAAGAATGGGTTATGTCCGCCGCTTTCATATGCAACTATTATGCAGGTGTATCATGCCCACCGACTTTGTTGCGCTCAGATTGCAGCTGCAAACTTTATTGCGATGCGTATGCTTAACACTGCTGACAGCTGCGACATCATGTTGTGTTAAGCGTACACCTCGCGACAAGTCGCAGCGGCATCTCAGCCACAAAGTTATGTGTATTCTGAATACTGTTTGAAAGGCGTAGGACAGGCACTCCTTCACTTCTGGCCTCAAGAAGTATAGAAATAGCTGTTGTTGGTAATTTTAATTTGACATTTATACCTTTGACATTGAATTGTTTTTTTCTGTTAATTTGATGGAGAAATCTTCTGAAGTGTTTTTCCAAGAAATTTTTACTGATGGCCAACTCTATTGCACAAACAATGATTGCATGATTCACATTCCACAAGTGGTGTTTATCTAGAATTGTGTGTCAAAAATACAGTTCATGCTAATCATTTTAGAAAGAATCTTCTATCTAATTATTTTGGATATGGCATGCTTAGCAATGCTGGAATTCAATTGTACAAAGATACATAATTCTATAGCAGTAATGGAGTTATCCTTTTGAAGATGAAAGGAATGGTGATAAAAGTTGTGTGCAGATCAGTGGATGCTTAGAGAGCGAGACATGGTGTTTGAGCGAAAGGACAAATGGGGATTCTGAGAGGACAGAGAGAGCAAATGATGAGAGCGATGTGTGTTGTGAAGTTGAATGGATAGGAGGAGACTGAGTATTTGATGCAGATGTTTGGATTTGGAAGAAGCGCGAACCTGTTTGACGAAGGCAGCCATGTGTTCGTTGGTATGGGCATGTGCTGGAAGGACGCTAAGCGGTTCTAAGAGGGTTTTACGTTCAATGTGGGTGGTTTAGGAGGAGAGGGTTTGAGAGGGACGTCCCAAAAGAAAATACATGGAAGAAATCAAGGGAGTAGGAGGGTTGGGTTGCTTGAGGATGCATTGAATCGGCGAAGTGGAGGGAGGGAGTAAGGTCGCTTGCTGCGAGTGTGATGTGAATTCGGCCACCCCCGTTAGCGGGGCGGGGACAAAACCGGATTTAAAACTTGGATTTACTACTACTAATATTGCCCATGGTCTGCATAACAGAGGAAACTTTATATCAAGAACTCCCTAGCAAACTGCACGTTGTAATACACAATATATCCGTGTATCAATGTTGTATGATCTCTTCCCCCACATAGTCACTCTGCCACAGCTCTGGCTAGACTACTAGAACTCTGCATAGCAAGAACACCATGCCCAAATCCAAAGATCGTCAAGAACCTCTGTAACTGTGTGTGCGGGGATTCGAACCATACACCTTCAGCTGTTGAACCTGTGAAGCAGGTTTCCTTTGGTGGCACAAGTTCAAGCATTGGAGACACTGCGTCGAGACCCTCTTCTCCATTGACTGTAGCTCCCCCTGTTATTACAGCCCAGTGTGATAAACATCTAGGAATTGTGACGCTCGTCAAGCAACAGCAGGTGTGTGTTTTTTCCCCTATTGTCTCTATTTTTTCACAATTTTGATAATGCTGTATTTCAACAATTCTGATTTTTGCACTAATGTAAAACGTTCTATCAAAAATGTCCCCACATGAAAGGATTAAGCTGAAAAATACTTCTTTGGTACAAAAATTGTAGAGTTTATAATTTCCTATAGGAGCAAATACTAAATTCAGCCTATGTTTTATATTGAAATTAAGCAAATGAAAATTGCCTTTTGTTTTCACTTTCAAGGCATTTCTGTAACCAAAGACAAAGTAAGAACTCTATTGGGGGTCTTATCTATATGAAATCACTACATATGACACAATATATTGTGCCCCAAAATCTCTCATTGCAAACCTTTAATATAGATAATTGTCTGCCCACTTTGGTTGGTTGAATTTGGTCTAGCGAGGCATAACAAGGGGTGTTTGTCACTGGACCGTGTTCCTGTGTTTGTAAAAGTGGGTCACATATGCAATCACATGTCGCATCATCTAAGTGTTTGGACGATTTTCAACTGGCAGTGTAAATTTGGGGGGTAGGCCAAAGAATTAAGAGAGAGTATTTAGGATTCAGTGTAATAAAGAGGAAAGATGAAAATTAAAACTGGTGGCACATGGTCTAACTCTTTCTTCAAACCTTGTAGCAGTGACTCCCTCACCGCAGCAAGTCGGCGGGCCGTCTTTGCCAAATCTCGCAGCCGGGATGCCCACCTAGCTGACATATCATCGTCGGGGTGCCTACAAAGTTTACATGATGTTACCAAAGATCAGACCAGCCTACAAAGACGAGGGGCGGAGTTTGAAATTTCTATGTTGCAAGGCATTTGGGAACCGAACTTTGTGACGTCATTCAGACGCTATGGAGGGCTAGTAACGGACCACTCCAGCAACACGTAAATCTAACTAATTTGGTAAGTTATGGGTAATGCCGAGGACTGAAGCTAAACAATACTAAGTCTAAAGGGCGTACACAACTTATGACAGTTATGTCGGAGGACGGGCTGTGGATCACGAAAGGTCCTTTATTCTTGAACCCTATCCAAATGCTAATTGTGAAGGCCTTAACCAATGTTATATGGTTTAAATCTATTATAAGACCAAACAATTACTTTGAATATGACTATAACACAGTAAGGTTTTATTCTATACATAGTCAGGTCCTTGAACAAATTTGGACGGCAGAATAAATTTGGAGGAAAATAAAATTTGGAAGGAAAATTAAATTTAGAAAGAGAATAAATTGTGGAGGGAGCAAACTGATCTTACAAACACCTTGTTGTATATTGTACAATGTGTTTGAGTGCAAAGACATGATAATCTAGACTTCTAAATTTTGACTCCATTTGCGACCCTGTACTACTTCAAGAAAATGATGACTAAGCCCAAGAACTAATCAACTCCTTTCAAGTTTAGACGTTAGTTGCCAGCCGTCCACTCGAGTCTACATAGTCAAGTAAGTCATACAGATAACAAGGCCTTGTTGTAATAGAAAAAGGATTTAGCATGCCCAAAGAGTTTTGGCATGTTAAGGAATAATGCTCATGATTAAAAAGTAGGTTGACAGGTGATGTAATAATAATATGCCACGTATTAAAATTGGAGTAAATACATGCAGATGCAATGCTCCTGGCAAATGGGAAAGGTTACAGTATAGTGAATATTTTAGTCTCTGCTGACCCTATGATAGTCCCACCTGTTTTTCACTGAAATTAGCTTGAATTTAGGACGGTGGGGATTATAATGGGATCTCCACCATCTTATGAAAACACAGAGCATTAGCATTCCAGCTTTCGAGAACTTACTTATTCTCATATATTAATCATGTGTTAATGAGGTGTTGTTGTGTGTGAACAAAAAAGACTGTAAGTCAACTGAGCATGAAACCTAATTAATTTTGTTAAAGAAGAAAATCACAAAAAGATAATACCAAAATACCAAAAACAGCTCTATGATTGAACAAAAAATTGCATTTAATCTATTGCCTTCCAGCAAAAAATCTGAGGTTTTGAATCGAAGTCGGATGTTCTACTAGTGTCAGATTCTTCAAAACTGGGGTGGGATAATAAGCCCCGAGAGTACTGTGTAAAATTATTATTGCGGCAAACAAAATGGAACACATTTTTGCCTATTTCAAATCCATCTCCATCTAGGATGTCTCAGTCCAACGTCCGGACGTTTACCATCCTAATGAATCTTCCAAATATTCTATCTTGTGCCAGTCTTGTCCAAGTTGTCCTAGGTAGTCTTTGCTGTCATCTCGCACCGCATCTTATGTCTACGCGATTCCTCTTGCCAATCTTGGGTGCCAAATCTAGAATTCTTTTTGATAACCTATTATCATGATGTGCAACATGTCCAGCCCATCTCCACTTTGTTGCTGATTCTGTTAAAGTATGTCCTTCAACTACTGTTTTCTGACATATCTCACTGCTTTTTACTTTATCTTTAGTGACAAATTGAGCATTTTCGTTCCATTGCTCTTGGGCTT
>JAMKCH010023676.1:0-42400 GCA_023653785.1 Ophioderma brevispina
ATCGACTGGTTCTTATATCAAGGAAACTTACGCAATCTAAACGTCAAATTATTTTAAAATATCCTTTTTCATGGAATGATACTTTTTAAAATAGCAGTATATTGGTACCAGTAGTTTAAAAATCTAAGCTATTAGCGTGTAAAGACGATTTATTCATCATCTCTTTATAAATTCTCACAAACATGAGCTTAGACCACAAAGAAAACCCGATAGGCGGTTGCTTACAGCACGATTCCGGGGCAGATTCAGAAAAACTGATAACGATTTTTTTTTAAGCCTTGTAACTAGAAACTACAAGGAGCAATGCATTCAAATTTTGCCAGTTTACTTAAAACAATATTAGAAATTACACGAATAACTTAGTTTTTAAAACTCTCGTCACTTTGGTGCTCTTAGGGGCAGCACCACTATTCATCAAGTTTATGTAATAACGCAAGTAGGGCTCAAAAAAGTTGCAAGGCTTAGGACACGATTCTATGGTCAGTTCTTCAGTAACCGGAGTACAAATCGCAATGATATTCCACAATTGGACGATAGAAATTGATGCCAACATTGCATAACATGAGAAAAAAATCAGGTTTATCGCAAACCCAGGATACGGCCGCTAATGTGCACCGGTGTGCTCATTCCTATATATGATTGATTGCTGGGTGGTACATTCCGATTTTGCTTGTTTAATGTTGAAAATACGTGAAAAATAGATGGTCAACACCATATTCAATCAAAATTTCTAAAATCTTTCAGAAAAAGCGCTTTATTTATTTTGATACCAAACACATGTCTCAAGTATTGCAGGGAGTTGTGTATGCGTGTAACCGGAACCCCGTACAAACATGCGTGTATTCCTATGGGCGAGTCATTAGTGGTGCGCTCCCTATAAAGACGCTTATGAGCGGACGTGCTCGGTGGTAAATACCACTAAATACCTGCAAATATTGATTTTTGAGAGGGTTTCTTATTGGTATTATTCGGGTAAAAAACTGGGCGTCGAGTCTCAAATGAAACTTCAAGATTTAAATTAGATTTGAGCAAGCACAGAGGTTTGGTGGCAAATTTTCAAATGTACCATCATGCTATTCTCACTCTCCCACACTCACTCGCCAGTCGTGTTCATAAATAGGCTATTTCCTCACCCCTCCCTCTGAATACTTACTTGGAGTGAAGATTTACTACTGTGTTTGAATAGGAAAGACTCAATTATATCTGAACAGCATCCTAATCCTTTTACAATCAATTCCAACATCTTAGATGTTGTGCATTTTTGGATATCTCTCAATACCTTTCAAGAAAATTTTTAATCCATCAATGTACAAAGCTGAAAAGAATTTTCGAAAAGGTATAATTTCTATTCTCTTTCTTCTAATTTCTCTTTCTATTCTTCTTTCTTCTCCTTTTCCTTTTCTTCTCCTTTCTTCTCTCTTTCTCTTCTAGTTCTCCATATCTTCAACGGCAAGTTTCATCATCCAGATTTGGGGAGTAAGTGCAATAACTGGAGCCAAATGCCCGGATTGTGGCGCCCGACCGATAATACCTACCTATCAGTACGACTAGGCCTAGGCTAGGCTAGATCATGAGGCTAGTAATGTATGAGTTTAACCGAATCGCCCCTGTGTATTATATAAACCCGTTTCCTCTAATGTTTTTCCTGTTATTGTGTTCTTACTGATGTACCCACATCAATACATAAGTTTGATAAAATGCAAACTCCGGTAAAAAAATTCAAAAATTCAACGACAAAGTGATGTTCGGTGGGGGTGCACCACAAGCAGTACAACACCTAGGGCCTATAATGCACCTTTTTTTTTTTTGTTTAAAAAACAAAACCCCAAAACTGTTAAAATAATATTCGAATGCGGTTGCCAGTTTCTGCTCCTAACCTTATTATTGGCACACAATTAAATTAGAGGTGCACTCAGAACTTTTTCCTAATAGAACCCTTCTAAAAATTGTTCTAAAAAGTAGAACTAAAAGGGAACATTTTCGTATGTGCATGCAGCTCCTTTCATGTTCTACATAGGCCCTTGAAACATGTAGGTTCTACGAAAGAAACCTGGTCTGGTTTGAAGGCATGGATGGGTCAAAACAGAGATTCTGTAGGGTCGCGTTTAAAAAATAATGGTGTCTTTTTCGAGAGTCAGTTGTTTCTCCTGGTTCTTTTTCTTTCTTTCTGCCTTTTTAAAAGCCGTATCTACGAACGAGACCGGGCCCGAATACCCGTCCATGTTTCTTGGTCGGGGAAACCAAAACCACATGAAAATAATTATAACAGTGGCGCCTGCGGCTGGCAATGTGTGTCGGTTATTGCGCGTAATGCGTTGCATAGGTTACCACGCAGATTACGCATTGTGAAACTTTCTTCATTAAAAGATTAATTTGTGGGTGTTTTGGGTTGCCTTACTGGGCCTAAATAAGGCTTAGATCATTATTTAAAGAGACAAAACTTTTGTATTTTCCATAACACGTTAATTAACAACTCAATACTTGGAGGAACAATGAGGAAATCCTGGAATAATAAAGCTCATTTGAGTGTATTGTTTGACACCATCGATGGTCTTATATCAAGCAAACTTACGACAATCTAAACGTCAAATTATTTAAAAATAATCCCTTTTTTCATGAAATGATTACTTTTTAAAATAGCAATATATTTTTGGTCACCAGTAAACTCTTAAGATATTAGCGTGTAAGACGATATTTATTACAATATCATCATTCCTCTTTTATAAATCATCACACATATCTGCACCAAGAAACCCCGATAGGCGGTTTCTTACAGGACGAATTCCGGAAGATTTCAGAAACTGATAACTATTTTTAAGCCCTTGTAATAACAAACTACAAGAGCAATTGCTTTCAAATTTGGCCAGTTTACTTAAAACAATATTAGAATTTACATGAATAACTTAGTTTGTTTAAAACTTCTCGTCACTTTGGGGTGTTCGAAGGGGGCGCACCACTAATTCCATCTCCATCATCCACGTTTTATATGTACATAACGCAAGTCGGCTAAAAGTTGCAAGGCTTAGAACAATATGCTACTGGTCATTTCTTCTACGGAGCTACAAATCCCATGATTTTTTTCAAAAAAAAATCCACATGGCGATCGAAATTGATCCAACATTGCTAACATGCGAAACAAAATCAGGTTTCAATCATCATCGCAAAACCAAGATACGGCCGCGGACGTGCACTGGTGGTCTTTTCCTAGATGAGTGATGGCGGGGTGGGTAAATTCATGGTCTTTGCGTTTTTAAAAATTGTGAAAATAACGTGAAAAAGTAGATGTCAACAACCATATTCAAATCAAATAACATTTTCTAAGCTTCAGAAAAAGAAGCGCTTTACTTTGATACCAAACACGATTGCCTCAACAAGTATTGCAGAAGGGTTGTGTAGTGTAAACCGGACCCGTACAAAAATGCGTGTAGTCCTATGGGAGAATCATTAGTGGTGCGCTCCCTTATAAGAGACGCTATGACGGACGTGCTCCGGTGGTAAATACTCTAATACCTGCAAGTATTTGATTTTTGAGAGGGTTAGAGTGGTATTTAGGGTAAAAAACTGTGCGTGAGTCTCATGAAACTTCAAGATTTAATTTAGATTTGAGCAAGCAGAGGTTTAGTGCAAAATTTTTCAAATGTACATCAATGCTATTCTCACGGTCGCAGTCCCGTGTCATAATAGGCTATTCCTTCCTCCCTCCCTTGAATACTTTGGAGTGAAAGTTACTACTGTGTTGAATAGGAAAAGATCAATTATATCTGAGAGAAGAGCACCTAATCTGTTACAACAATCAATTCCAACTCTTATTGTTGTGCTTTTGTATTCTCTCAATCACCTTTTTCAATAAAATTTTAATCCATCATATCAAAGCTGAAAAATTTTCGAAAGTATAATTTCTCCATATACTTCAATGCAAAGTTTCAGTCCACATTTGGGGAGTAAGTGCAATAACCGGAGCAACTGCCCGGATGTGCGACCGACAGACTAAGACCTAGCTATCAGTACGACAGTAAGGGCCTAGGCTAGGTTAGATCTTGAGGCTAGTAATATATGAGTTTACCGATCGCCCCCCTTTGTGATTTATATCAAACCCGTTTTTCCCTAATGTTTTTCCTGTTATTGTGTGCTTACTGATTGTACCCCCCCATCAAATACAGAAGTTTTGATAAAAAAACTCCGGTAAAAAATTCAAATTCCAACGACAAGTGTATTCGGTGGGGGGTGCACACCACAAGCAGTCCAGAAGACCATAGGGCCTATATGCCTTACTTGTTAAAATATATCGATGGCGGTTCCAGTTCTGCTCCATAACATTATCATTGCACACACTGAATTAGAGTGCACTCAGAACTAATTTTCCTAAATAGACCCCTTCTAAAAATTGTTTCTAAGTAGAACGAAAATGGGAACATTTTCGTATGTTGCAAGCAGCTCCATTTATGTTCCACATAGGCCCATTGAAACATGTAGGTTCTACGAAGAACCTGGTCTGGTTTAGAAGCGTGGATCAAAACAGAGATTCGGTAGTCGTCGTATTAAATAGGTGTCTTTTTCGAGAGAAGTTTTTCTTCTTCTGCCGTGTTTTAAGAAGTCCGTATCTACGAACGAAGACCGCGGGCCCAATACCCGGTCCATGTGTTCTTGTCGGGGAACAACCCCAGAAATAATGCTACCAGTGTGCGCATGCGGGCTGGCAAGTGTGTCTGTTATTTCGCGTAAATGAGCGTTGCATAGGTAATCACGCAGATTACGCATTGTGAAAACTTTCTTCATTAAAAGATTAATTGTGGGTGTTTTGGTTGCCTTAATGGGCTAAAATTAGGCTTATATCATTAATTTTGAGACTTAAAACTTTTGTATATTTCCATAACACTTCGGCGATTAACACTTCATACTTGAGGAACATGAGAAATCTGTAAATACAGCTCATTTGAGTGTATTATTTTATGCACATCGATTTCTTTTATATCAAGCAACTTCCGACGCAATCTAAACGTCAATTATTTTTAAAAATATCCTTTTTTCATGATGAATACTTTTTAAAATAGCAGTATATTTTGTACCAGTTAACTCTTCAGATATTAGCCTATAAAGACGATTTTAATAATTCATCATCTTTTATAAATTCTCACACACAACAATGAGCTTTGCACCAAGAAAAACCCAGATAGGCGGTTCCTTACAGGACGAATTCCGGCAGATTTCAGAACTGATAACGATTTTTAAGCACTTTGTAATAAGCAACACAAGCTCAATGCTTCAAATTGGCCATTTTATACTTAAAAAAAAAACATATTAGAAATGACACACGATAACGTTAGTTTTTAAAACCTCTCGTCAATTTGGGTGATTCTACCTAATGGGGCGCCCACAACTAATTCATCCCACGTTTTATGTATAACGCAAGTCGGGCTAAAAAAGTCCAAGGCTTAGACAAGATTCTACTGGTCATTTCTTTTCTCTTCATAACGGGAGCTACAAATGCATGATACCACGGACGATAGAAATTGATGCCAACATTGAATAACATGAGAATAAAATCAGGTTTCATCGCAAACCCCCCTGATACGGTACGGCGCGATGTGCACGGTTGTCATTCCAGATATGAGTGATGCGGGGTGGTAAAAATTAAGCTATTTTTGCGTTTTTTATAAATGTGTAAAATAACGTGAAAGTAGATGGTCAACAACCATATTCAAGCCAAATTTTCTAAAAAAAAATCTCTTTTTCAGAAAAAGCGCTTTAATTTGATACCAAAACGATGCCTCAAGTATTGCAGGGAGTTGTGTAGTGTAACCGGACCCCGTACAAAAATGCGTTATTCCTATGGGAGAATCATTAGTGGTGCGCTCCCTAAAGTGTCGCTTATGATCGGCACCGGAACGTGCTCGGTGGTATAACTACTAAATACCGCCATATTTTTGTTTTTGAGAGGTTATGATGGTATTCGGGGTAAAACGTGCGTGAGTCTAAAATGAAACTTCAAGATTTAATTTACGATTTTGAGCAAGCAGAGGTTTAGTTAGTGCAAAAATTTTCAAAATGTACTCAATGCTATTCTCACGCTCACACGGTCGCAGTCGTGTCATAAATAGCCTATTCCTTTCTCACCCTCCCTCTGACTACTGGAGTGAAAGATTACAACTGTGTGTTGAATAGGAAAGATCAATTATATCTGAAGAGCAAGCCACTCCTTTTATTACAAATCAATTCCAACTTCTTATATGGTTGTGCATTTTTATTCTCTCAATCCACCTTTTCAGAAATTTTAATCCAATCATGTCAAAGCTGAAAGAAATTTTTCGAAAGTATAATTTCTTTCTCCATATACTCATATGCAAAGTTTCAGTCCGATTTGGGGAGTACGTGCAATAACTGGAGCAAATGAATGCCCGGATGTCGAACCGACAGAATAAACCTAAGCTCAGTACGACAGTAGGCCTAGGCTATAGCCTAGGCTAGGCTAGTTCTTGAGGCTAGTAATGTATGAGATTACCGATCGCCCCCTGTGTGTGATTGTTAAAATATAACCTAACCGTTATTTCTATTCTAATGTTTTTTTCTTTCCTGTGATTTGTTTCTTACTACTGATGTCCCCCATCAAATACATAAGTTTTGATAAAAAGAAACTCCGGTAAAAAAATCAAAAATTCCAACGACAAGTTGATTTCGGTGGGGGTGCACCACATCAGTACAGAGACCATAGGGCCTATTTTTATGCACTGACTACCTTGTTTTAAAATAATAGCGAATGCGGTTCCGTTCTCTGCTCCATAACATTATTATTTGCACACAATTAATTAGAGGTGCCACTCAGAAACTTTTTCCCTAAATAACCCTCTAAAATGTTTAAGTTAAACTAAAAATGGTAAAAATTCCAACGACGACAAAGTGTTGGTTTCGGTGGTGGGGGGGGGGGGGGGGGGGGGGGGGGTTTGTGCACCACAAGCAGTACAGAAACATAAGGGCCTATATGCACTTACTTTGTTAAAAATAATATTGAATGGCGGTTCCATTCTGCTCCATAAACTTTTATTGCACTTTAAAATTAGATGGTGTGTCACTCATAAATTTTTCCTAATAGAACCCTTCTAAAAATTGTTCTAGTAGAACTAAAATGTGGAACATTTTCGTTTTCGTTAGTGCAGGCAAGCTCCATTTAATGTTCTACATAGGCCCTTGAAACATGTAGGTTCTATGCTAACGAAAGAACTGGTCTGGTTTAGAATCAGGATCAAACCAAGATTCTGGAGTCGGCGTTTTAATAGTGGTCTTTTTCGAGAGAAGTTTCTCCGGCCCTTTTAAGTGAAGAATTCCGTATCTACGAACGGAGACCGGGCCCGAATACCCGGTCCATGTTTCTTGTCGGGGAAATCAACCCGCATGAATAAATTATGATAACAGTGCGCCTGCGGTTGGCAATGTGTGGTCTGTTATTGAGAGTAATGCGTTGCATAGGTAACCACACTCAGATTTCCGCATTGTGAAAAACTTTTTCTTCATTTAAAGATTAATTTGTGGGTGTTTGGTTGCCCGCCTTAATGGGCCTAAATAGGCTTATATCATAATTTTAATAAGAGACTAAAACTTTTATATTTCCATAACACGTCGAATTAACAACTCATACTTTGGAGGAACATGAGTGAAATCTTGTAAATAAGCTCTTTGAGTGTATTATTTTTGCACATCGATGTTTCTTTTATATAAAGCAAACTTACGCAATCTAAACAGTCAAATTAGTTTAAAAAATCTCCCTTTTTTTTCAATGAATGATACTTTTTAAAATAGCAGTATATTTTGGTACCAGTAAACTCTTAAGATATTAGCGTGTAAAAGACGAATTTTATTTCATCATCTCCTTTATAATATCAATCACCACATGACTTCACCAAGAAAAACCCGATAGGCGGTTGATTACAGGACGAATTGCGGCAGAATTCAGAAACTGATAACGATTTGTTAAAGCTTTAATAACAAACTACAAGAGCCAATTTGCAAATTCAAAAATTTGGCCATGTTTAACTTAAAACACTATTGGAACTTACAACGAATAAACTTAGTATTTTTTAAAACTCCCGTCACTTGGGTGGTTCTACAGGGGGCGCAGGACCACTAATTCATCCCCGTTTTATGTAATAACGCCAGTCGGCTAAAAGTGCAAGGCTTAGACAAGATTCGACTTCTACTGCTTTCTCTTTCTTTCAAACGCGGGAGCTACACATCGCGATGACTCTCCATGTGTGTATCGATGGAAAATTGATGCCAACATTGCATAACATGAGAAATAAAAATCAGGGTTTCATCACCATCATCATTCAATTCATCACCCATCGCAAACCCCAAGATCGGCCGCGGCGCGCGAATGTGCACGGGTGTCATTCCTAGAGATGGAGTGCTGCGGGTGGTAAACTTAAGGCTATTGGCGGTTTTTAAATGTGAAAATAAAACGTGAAAAGTCACACATATTCAAGCAAAATTTCTAAATCTTCAGAAAAAGCGCTTTAATTTGAATACCAAACACGATGTCTCAGTATTGCAGGGAGTTGTATAACCGGAACCCGTACAAAAATGCGGGTATTCCTATGGGAGAATCAATTAGGGTGGAGCCCCTTATAAGAGACCTTATGATCGACAGAAGAGAAGACCGTTCACCACACACACAACGGTTTTATGCATTGCGTGTATGGGAGAATGAGAGCGGCCGTGACAGCTTGACGATTCCGAGTGTGTTCAGACCTAAAGGGAGCATGAAAGAGGCCCCCACTATGCACTCGGGGTCCTACACCTGTCCTCGACGTGGCCCGAGTTTTCCCATATACCTAATGCATAAGCCACCAAGAAGTACTGATGGCGCGTGGCAGCGCGTGTTGCAAGCATCAGTAACAACAACAAACACACACGATTTATGCGTCGAATGGTTGGGAGAATGAGGAGCGCCTTGACAGCGTGACGATTCCAAGTGTTCAGCATACCGAAAGGCAGCATGAAAGAGGGCCCCCACTGCGCTCGGGTTCTAACCTTCCGACGCCCGAGTTTTCCCATATACCTAATTGCATAAGCACAAGAAGATAACTGATGCGCGGTGGCCGCGCGTGTGGCAGCATCATTAACACACAACAAACACACACACACACGTTTTGTTACACAACCCAGTCCCTGTTCTCGTGAACAATTTTTTAAAACCCCAGTTTGTGTTAAACCCAGTCCCTGTTCTCGTGAACATATTTTACACAACCCAGGGTCAAGCAATCGTTTTTCAGTGACCCCGGCTTCCAAAGGAGCGAACCATAAACTGAACTGACACGGACGTGCTCGGTGGTTTAAATACTACTATACCTGCAAATATTGATTTTTGAGAGGGTTTATGATTGGTATTTCGGGTAAAAAAACTGTGCGGGAGTCTCAAATGAAACTTCAAGATTTAATTTAGATTGAGCAAGCAGATGTTGTTCGTGCAAAATTTTCAAAATGACATCAATTGCTATACTCACGGTCGCAGTCGTGTCATAAATAGGCTCTTTTCCTCCTGGGTCACATATATGTATATTGTAGACTCTGTGCAGTATTCAAAGTTGGAGGTGAAAATTTTCACCCGAAAAGTGGGCGATTTTTCGGGAAAATCCGGCCACAAAATCATAATTTTGTTAGCAAAATAGTGTATGATACCGGGTTTTCAATAAAAATTCATAATCAGCAAACAATTTTCATTTTAAACCCTAGAAAGGACATCTTAAAAATTAAACATGGTTGTTTTTGCCCCGAAAATGGAATTTTTTCAACTTTGGCACTAAAAAAACCTAAGTCATTTCTGAAAACCATGTCATATACTTATGTGTTTTAACACAACACTACGCACGGCAGTGGGCGTAAAACCAGCGCAAGCCCCCACACAGAACCTTGCCCCCCCTTCAGCCTTCGCCAAATGAACTGACCTTTTTGTACAGTGTCTATGAGAAGACCCAAATTTGCCCCCTCAAAAAAAGCTGGCACCCCCCCCTTCAGAAGCACCCCCCCCATTTGCAAAGGTCTGGTTACGCCAACTGCTACGGGGTCCGATTTTCTAGTGATTCTATCGTTCTCCTCTTACTCTAAAAATATTAGTTTAGTGTGTAGAAGGGTGTCCTCGTGCACCCCCCTGAAATCAATTTGTAATCATTGGCTCTATAATATCAGAAAAACTGCGTAGAAAACGATAAGCGATGTTAAAAATTTCAAATTGTCCCACGTGCCATTTTGAGGTATATTTATGTATTAGGAGGCGCCATTTACGAAAAATATTGTTTTCTCACCGTATCTCAACAATAAGAAACAGAACTTATTATTCTTCGAGAGCCATTATGACTGCTTGCGATGCATATTTATATTGTTGTTTTGGCTTCGGATCAAGATGGTAGCCAACATGGCCGTCCAAATATCTACAAAGTAACCAAGTTGCTAAATGCCTGTATAAATTAGTCGTATAGTAGTCATAAAATGAAAAATAAATTAAGGAATATATGTATTCGACTATCAAGAAACTCATATCTGCTCTGGCCTTTTTTGCTTAGTGAGTATATTTAATATTCAATATGCAGCCAATTTGTTTAAAACGTTAGAAATTGCCTTATATTGGCCCGAAAGTAGCCTGAATGTGACTTTAAGTATGATAATTTGCGTTTGACCAAATAAAACCTCAAAGCTTGGTAGTTGTTTGGTTTACTTTACATGAAAAATCAAGATGGCGGGTAATATCAGCACACCCCGAGTTCAAAAATCTTGAAAGCAGCTTTAGTAGCTGACATCTTGAATTTACGAAATACTACTGAAACAAAAATAGCAGTTATGAGTTACTAATGATATTAGACATATTTTAATTTGCTCTTTTCATTCTTTCTGGGTGCTATGTCTAGATATACGACCAAAATATGTTAATTATTAAGGTTTAAATTGTTTGAATGTGGCCAGATTGACCGCCATTTTGAATTTTAACAAACAAAATTGCCAACTGTGTGTTTATACTGGCCAAACACATATATCCCATACTTTAATTTGGACTTTTATTATTATTGTGAGATGACATATCCAGTTATAAGGTAAATTTTCTGGGTTTAAAAGATTCTTAATGGGGAGAAATTGGTCGTTACATTGAAATTTTAGAATGCATATCATACAAACAAGATAGATATGAGTTTCTTGTGGTCAAAGACATACATCTCTTAATTATATTAAATTAAATCAAATATTACGGGTATACATCGTTTTTATGTCTTGCAGATCATTGGAGTGGCCATGTTGGCTGCCATCTTGGATCCGAAGCAAAATAATAATACAAATGTGATCGACAAGAGATCACAATGGCTCAGGAACAACATTTTGTGTTTCTTGTTGTTGAGATATGGTTTTTCTGTAATGGCGATCCTAATTTGCATAAATTTATATAAAAATGGTAGATGGGACAATTTTTGATTTTTTTAACATAGCTAATCGTTTTCTACGCGTTTTTTCTGATATAGAGACATCGATTAGAAATTTATTTCGGGGGGGGGGGGTGCACGAAACCCCCTTCTACCCACTAAATTATATTGAGACTGATTAAATCAAAGAAAGGTTTCACGGTGACTCAAACCAGTAACCTTTCTATCTGCAGTTTTACACAATGCTATGCAAACAGAGTTGGCAGATAGCCGTTGTTTTGTGATACTTGAATCAATAGTTTTACGGAATAAAAGCTCATATATACTACTGCTTACTACAACTACATGATAACAATCGATCAACAATGAACGTTGCCGGTGACTACGACGTTGTTTCGTGGGGTTGGTTATGCTAAAAAATAATGCCTCCTGGAGATTGCCCACACTTTTGGGAGGGACATAGGACCTCATTTGGTTTTAAATATCCCAAAGTACCAAAATCCATCATCAAACGAACCTTTGCTCTCCATGGACCCCTGATTTTGACTCAACTAAATGGAAAGATCCTTGAACTCGTTGCACTGTGTTATGCAAATCAGCAATATTATATACCCAAGATAACATTGTGATCATCCTTGGTAGTTATAAATTCTATTTTAAAGTTACCATTCTGATGATCATCCTTGCACGGGTCAAAATAACGATTTTTTGTCACCAAACAACGTATTCTATTCCAAGAGACAGCATGGCGGAAGAAAATTCATTGTGAACTTTGCATTTTAAATGTTGTTGTAATATCATTTAATACAATTGAGAATATTTCTTAATAAAGTCTTCACACGGGCTCTCTTGGAGCCCCAAAATCATTCAAAATGACCATGTATATATGTCATCTAGAGAGGTAAGAAGATGTTTCATACAACATAACCGTCTCGATTGTAACTTCCGCGCGCTTCCCGTGAGCATTTTAAACTATAACCCCCTAAAGCGTATTAGTTGCAGCCTAATGTTAAAGGCCGACGCAGAGATTTCCTGAGAGGGCGCCCGCAATTTCCAAAAAAAAAATCGTGTTTTGTCATGTACATATGCGTGGCCATGTACGACTCACTAATCACTTTGTGAAAATTGCTTAGCTTCAATCGAATTCCTTCATATGAAAATCCACAACTTGGTTATAAAATTCCGGCTCCGGGACATTTTTGTTATACACAGGTCCTATGGGACGTAATACTACACATAATGTTTTACTTACTGCATCAAAAACGAAAAATCCAGGCCTCTCAAATTCGTATTGGTGTATTTTAGGTTTACTATCTTAGTTATATTTGACATATTTTTTTCATTATTAACAAAAAAAATAATATTTCAAAATCTCTGAGTCAGACTTTTAAAACCATAGGCCCCCGACCCAACCCTAATTCTAACCCTAACTATAACACCAAGCCCAAATCTAACCCTAATCCACCCCACCCTAAACCCAAACCTCCAACTCTAACTGATGGCTAACCCTAACCGACCTTAACATATTTTTATTATTCCTATCCCTAATCTCATTCTAACCCTAACTCTATAACCAAATGCTAACTGATAATCATCAATCTAACCCTAACCTTACCGTCAACAATTGTCTAAAATTCTGAGAATGAGAATAGTATCGAAATGGACTATCGTTTGCATTTAGGAGCTGCACATCTGTCATCATCATTTTGGCTGTAAAGGGGAGGAGGGGAGTGAAGCTTAAGCACCATAAAATCGCTTCCTAGAGTTTGTAATTTGCATCCGATGCATTGTTTCACAAAACTCTTTGGAGTTTCTTACTCTTCAACGCCATTATTTTCATAAAACTCTTAACACAATGTCTACTAACTGGCAAATAAATAAACTATAAATGTTTATGAAAAAATAAAAAAATGTGTGTCAGAAGCACGCACAACACTACAATCCTCGCCAAAAGTCTTGGAACGCTTAAAGAGACATGAGGACATTTCCAAAGAGAAGCGCCCCCAATTTTTTTCGAACCAAGGTTTTTTGCATATTTTGAATGCTTACCAATGTATTAGATCACAACTGAAGTACATAAGCCGATTACGCTGTCTTTATATAAAAAGATGATGATTTAGTATTTTCTGTCGTGCACGACAGAAAATCAAAGCATGGTTTTTAATAGGGATGATTACGATAGCAGGAAAGTTCAAAACAACGTTTGCGGTTTTCTTTCGTGCTTGTTTGTCCAATAAACCTTCGAAACGTTCTCGGTAGATGGTCTACAACCGTTCAAGTGCAATTTGAGTGAAATTTGTATCTTAAAAAATCTCCTCCTTTAAAGTGACAGGAGGAGATTTTTTGAGGATATAAATTTCTCTCAATTTTCACTGGATCGGTCGTAGACCACCTACAGAGAACGTTTCGAAGGTTTATTGAACAAACAAGTACAAAAGAAAACCACAAACCTTGTTTTGAACTTGCCTGCTATCGCAATCGTTCCCATATAACGCCATGCTTTGACTTTTTGTCGTGCACGACAGAAAGTACTAAATCACCATCTTATTACATAAAGACGGCGTATTCGGCTAATACACTTCAGGTGTGATCTAATACTTTGGTAAGCATTCCAAATATGCAAAAAACCCGGCTTCAACAAAAATTGGGGGCGCTTCTTTCTGGAAATCTCCTCATGTCTCTTTAAGCGCATTCGGGTGTAAATAAATGTCCCCGCTCCCCTGTACAATGTTGTTCAGAGGCCGACGTTTTATCATGTTGTGAAGGAGACTCAACATTGTCTGATGGGGAGGGGGAAGGGTAACACAATTCTCCCAGCTCCTGCTTTCCCTTGGGAGTTTGGAGAATGGTTATTCACGCACAGCAAAGTCTCACACTTAATTGCACTAAGAAAGCACGGGGTGTTCCAAGTACATTTTGCGAGGATTGTAGATCGACTGGATCTGGATCTGGATATGTGACGCTGAAAAGCTCTTGATAGAGATGATGCCTAGCCTAAGGGTGTTTTTGAATGTCTGGTTGTCCTGTAGGCTTCTAATGCTGGCTGCTAGGTTGTTCCATTCCCTTGCTGTCTTGAAAAAAATAATTGGAAGGTGCAAGTGAGGTGCCGTGCGGGATGAAGTACTTGTCTGGGTGATAGCTTTTTGTTGAAATGCCAATAGATGCTTGAATTAGATATGGTCTTCCATTTTCAGCTCAATGGTACCTTTCTTGATTTTGTGGAACGCTGAAAGTCTGATGTACTTGCGAGTGATTGGAGGGTGAAGATTGAGGTTGTCTATCAAACTGGAAACTGAGCTCTGGCAGTTGTACTCATTGCTGATAAAACGTGTCCCTCTATTTTGCACGGCCTGGATCATAGTGATGTTACTTTTGGTGTATGGATCCCAAACGGAACAGCAGTATTCCACGTATGAACAGACGAGACTTTTGTATGCTTGAATTTTGACTTCTTTGGGTGTATTATGCAAATTACGACGCAGGAAACCAATGACACTGCTCGCTTTAGCTGTAACAATTTCAATCTAAATTTTCTCCTCCATGCTGATGTAGACTCGGGATAAGGCAAATTGTTTTCATTACTTTTTTATGTAAACTATGAATGATTGTATACCGCAGAAAACCAATCGTTGAAGAGCTAAAAATCCGGCCTGGTTGCCTAGTGTTCTCTATAAGTTAATCAGAAAAAAAACATCTATCCCACATAGCACGCATATATTGGCCCAACAATGGTTCCCCATCGGTAATCTTGGCATCGGCATTATGTGGGTGACCTTTATTGGTCCTTTATTGGCTCTCCAAGGCCAATAATGGTATTCCGTTGGTAATCTTGGCATCGGTAACACGTGACTATTGCATATTGCGCCAATAATGGTTTTCCATTGGCAGCTGTGGCATCGGCTTCATATCGGCACCCCTTACTGGTCCAATATTGGTGAAGAATATTGACCCAAGACAAGCAGCCAATATAGAGCCAATTATTGGGATAACATTGGCCCATTATTGACTTAAAAGCAATTGATTGCTTAAAAATAGCAGGGCGAGAACTCAGTCAAATACATATAGGAATACACTAATATGTCTCAACAATGGGTGTTTTAAACAGAGCACATTATTTCAATGACATTATAGGGCACTTGCACGGCAGGTCAATAGGTTATCTTAGCCAGACCTGCCTCCAGAACAATCCAAGCATGCAGAGAATACAAAGTAATCACCTGTAGAAATAGCTGAAATGTTCAGGTGAACCAGGTGCATGCATTGTATTCTTCGCATCCTTGGATGATCTGGAGGGCAAACAAAAGTCCATTCAATATAATTTACCTTCCGTGCAAGGGCCATATACTATATTATACCAGTTTCATTAAAAATATTAACTATGTGAGTAGCTCCAAATTATCTAATTAAAAATAGCAGCTTGAAAAAAAAAATCCATTAAAATAATTGTTGTAAAAGAACATAGGGCCATCATTGGCACAACACCGGTACAACATTGGTTACAATCATTGGTCCAATATTGGCCAATATTGGGCCCATGAGCAAAATATATTTATCCAATATGTAAGCATATATAAGGCCATCTATGATAAATACAAAATGTCTAAGAAACAGATTATCAACTCAAACGTGCAACAAATCCTACCTTGCTTCTCTTGCTGATAGTGGCTCATCCAGTAAGCGTTTTTGGGGGAGTGTGAAGTCTTTGTCGGGTGGTCCATCAATTCCCGATACCATGCAATACAATGGCGTTACTGCTGACACACCGCAAAACATTGCTAATCTCTTCAGCCAATTTTTTGCTGAATGTTTCAACCATGACGATGTTGATATCTCTGACAATTTATTGTCTTCTATTTACCCTCCCCAGCCAATCTGTCCTATATTTTCTGCACTCCAGAGAAGTTTTTTTGATCAGCTATCTTCTTCTCTTCATACTCTCATCTGCTGCTGGTGGGATGGGTATCTCTGGTGCCATGTGAAAGGGTACTGCCCTTTCTATCTCTCCTATTCTCACCTACATTTCAATCTTTCCACTCTTTTCCTGCCAGGTTCCCGTCTGCAGTAAGATATCCCGCCCCATTCCTGTTTACAATGGGAGACACGAATTCCATAAATAACTACCGTCCCCTCTCTCCAACCAATAATCTCCAAAATCCTGGAAAAAATCACCTCACAAACCACCTCTCATCTTCACCTTAAGAAAATATTTCTAACCGATTGTTTGCCTCCTCTCCTAACCTCCTCAACCACAGATGCTCTCATCACGGCCATCTCGGACTGGTACAATGCCCTTGAAGCACGCAACGAGTGGCTGTTGCCCTTTTTTTGAATCTGGCAAAGCCTTTTGATAATTAAAGTCCCCGAGGCTTCTTCAAAAACTTTTTGCTGTCGGCATAGCGGGTCCACTTTTGTCTTGGCTGTTCTCGTATCCTACTAAAACAGGTTCCGTGCGTGGCCGCCCCCTTTGCTGTAACTTCTTTCCCTTGTTCATGTTCTTTCCGGTGTTCCTCAGGGCTCTGTCCTGGCCTCTCATTTTCTTGTTTATAAACTACCTCTGTCATACCCCTTTTTCTTCAGTTTGCAAATTAGTGTTATCCGCAGATCGACCATACCACTTTGTACCAACCAATTACAACACCCCAGATCTATCGGACTTTCAAGATGACATTAACAAATCCTTTAATCCTTTTTATTGGTTTACATCCAACTTCCTTCAAGCCAATGCTAAGAAAACCAAAGGGCAGTGGTCCATATCTACGAGCCACAATCCATACCCCCTACAATTTTATCTCAATAACCAGCCCATTGACAAAGTTTGTAACATCACCTTCCCTGGAATCCACATTACCAGCAAACTTACCTGCAATGTACATATAGATGCCATCTGCCAAAAGGCGCGAAATCCAATTGGCCCTCTCCATAGAAATTTCCATCTTGCTCCTAACAACTTTCGTCGCACCCGTACATTTTCCCTTTGCTCGTCCCAATTATTAGAATACATCAGCACAGCCTGGCACCCACTTAACAAGACACTATCCACACCGTTGGAAGCTGTTCAGAGATTTGCCTGTTGGACCATTTTGCAGTCTTGGAATCCTTGAACATGATGACCTCCTTTTCCAAACTTCCATGTCGTCCTCTTGAGGCTCGGCGTGACTTTTTTTGCCGTCTGTCATTTCTTCAAAATTCTTGCGGGTCTGCAACTGCTCCACAATGTTTTTACTCTTCACTCTCGTGCCAACTCCAGATGTAATCATTCTCGTGCCCTCTAATCCACCATTCAGTCGCCTAACTCTTTGTCAGAGAAGTTTCTTCCACTATGGGCCCCAAGTTGTGGAATGATTCTGCCTGAACATTTCTGTGACTTGTTGCCTCCTTTCCTGCTTTCAAGGCAGCTGTTAGGACACTCCATTATGTTTTATTACACATCTTTGTTATGTCTTTTTTAAATATTTTTTTCTTCATTTTAGTTCCCTCTTACTTATTTTGGGGTTTAAAGGATTCCCTTTAACGGTGCAACAAGAGAATTCACTATCAGCAAGGGTGTCCCTAAAAAATCGAAATTACTGATTTTTGCCCTGATGTAAAGCTTTCCATAAAAATTATCCCCATCTGAAATGATTAAGCTGAGAAATGTTTCTTTGGTACAAAAATTGTGAAATTTCTAATTTCGTATAGGAGCAAATACAAAATTCAGCCTATGTTTTAAATTGAAATATAAGCAAATCAAAATCACCCTTTTCTCTGTTTTAAGACATTTCTGTAGCAAAATACATGGTAACTTGTCTAATCTATCTGAAATTACTATTATGAGAGAATATTTGGGTGCTTCAAAATCTCTCGTTGCACCTTTAATTAGTCAGCGCTATTGGGCTTTTGCCTCGATGTGTCTATTCCATCTCAGGGCGCTCGACATCGTTATACCCACAAGTATAGTGGTTAGAAACAACTCTTGTTAGAATCTGCCACAAGCTGATGACCGGAAAGGGTATAGGAATGATGAATTGGTTGAGGTTTCTGGTGAATCGTATGACATTACATTGTCTGGTTTGAACTTCATTTGCCACTTGCTCTCCCACTGTTCTAATTTGCGGAGGTCTTTCTGGAGAACCAGACAATCTTCATGAGTTTTGATTGGGCGATAAACTACACAGTCATCCGCAAAGAGGCAGACCTTAATGTTATTTGGAAGATTGTATTAAGAACAGCAAGGGTCCGAGGACAGTGCCTTATAGCACTCCTGAGTCGACGTGGACGTGAGAAGAAAATGCTCCCTGAAAGTCTCCTGAACCGCCAAAGATTGCTCTCTGAGAGATCCTTGAGTGAAGTGAGCCATCAATTCCAAAATATTTCATCCGACGGAGAAGCCTGTAGCTGATGCGGAACTGAAGGTTTGTAATGAGCTGGGATTCGCCAGACCTTCTGGCACGGAAGCCATGCTGTGTGTGGCTGAGGATGTTAGATTTCTCTTGGTGACACATGACATGACGGTAGATGAATTTATCGAGTAACTTGCAGCAAAATGAGGTGAGTAACACTGGCCTATTTGGCAGGATCAATTCTACTCCATTGCTTAAACAATGCTGTTATGTTTGCTTGTCGCCAGTCACGAGGAAGACGACCTGTCTGCACACTTTCAGAAAGGTGGTTTGAAGGATGGGTGCCACTTTTTCAGCACATAATTTGAGAACTCTCGGTGTAATGCAGGGGTGGCGCCAGGTGGTGGCGGTGCGACCTCCCCCTGCATATAAATTAGGATTTTTGTTATCCTATATGAGTTAAGGGGTGAGTATGGGGTCTGAAGCAGTGAACTTTGAAAACATTTTTCTTAATTTTCCTAAATAGTGGTATATACATGTTACACATCATAATGTAGCCGATGTCAAGTTTTAAAATACATGTCAATTTTGCTCTGGTTACCATGTTACCTCTGATTGGCTAAAGACTAAAACGGATTGTAAACTAAATAACACTAAAAAATTACTGGGACAATTTGGGTGGTGGCATGTGCCCCAGGGGGTAAATACGCAGGAAACCGGTTGAAGCCGAAATTTTAATACCATTGCCATGGCAACCTGGCAAATCGACCAATCGCACATTTCATGCCGTCGTAATTGAATTGGAACACATTTTGAAAATCGGCTCTTCATGGTTCAACGAACCCTATATGTGTTTATTTGTTTGTTATCCAGACGAACATTTATATTCCACCAAATTGGGTCTTGAAGATAAAACTTTTGGGCGGCGCTTAATAATATCCTAGTAATCACTTGCAAATCCTAAGATCTCATGGGATAGTATACAATACTTACATGGTAGAGGGAAAATAGGGCACATTATTTTCCCGAGGGGGGGTAGTGGCTACGGACCTATCACCCCGAACACGAAGGGTGAGGGGTGGATAGGCCCGTAGCCAGTACCAAGGGAAATAGTGTGCCCTCTTCCCGATATTAAACCATGTAGTATTTGTTTGACATCTCACTGTGACTTCTGGGGCGAGGTTTGTCGGGAAAACGGGTTTTCCAATCTATTTCCCTAGGAAATGGCACGAGTAATATGAATCAAGCCAATGAAAATAGCAGGAGTTTTGTTCATGAATATTCATTGAGGTTTAATAATCTCAAATGTTTCTGACTGTGCGTCACTGTATGAATTACAGCCGAAAGAAAAGGGAAAGGATAGGGTCAAGTCAGATAGACAACATGAAAAAGTGAGGGAAGTAATTTCTGACTTTGCTGTGAACAGCGCAAGTCCAAATCTTGAATCTTGGTTGATCAACTCCAATCTTTGGAGGGAATGATTAAATAATATTATTAATAACGAAACGACTGGTTTAATGTTCGATCTTAGAATTAAGTAGGTGAGAGAAGTTCAAGATATTTCTGCAACTTGGAGGAAGAGCACTGTGAAAAGAGGGTCATTCATAGTCTTACTATTGATGGTAACTTTCAAACTGATCTAATGTGATTTGAGGAACTGCATTATTTTATAGTTGTCTTTATACTTTTGTTATACTGAAGCCTCAAAACAGGCTGCAAGTTCTCTCTTGGATCAATTTGATATCGTATTTCTGAGCAGTTTATAAAGAACCTTGATAGGTACCGGTCCATTTCAAAAGCAGAGTTGCTGATAGAATTGAAATCTATGCAGCGAACATAATGCCTGGATTGGATGGCCTTCCAGTGGAATTTTACATCGTATTTTTTCCCAAGACATTGCCGACTTATGATTGCGTCTTAAAATTTTTCTTTTGGAACATGGTATTTTGTCTCCATCTCGAAGAAATGGTGTCATTACTTTGCTACCTAAAAATATTGTGACTCTCAATCTGTTAACATTAGGGTACTAATTCTGATGGCAGCAAGATCTCATGGTTTTAACCTACAACGAATTATGGGAGCCCAAATTGAAAGCCAAGTTTTGTAATCACTTGAAAAATAAGTGCAAAATGTTTTTTTAAGTTTTACAGAAAATTTCATAATTATAGGCCTGGGTATACTGCTTTGTGGCAAAATAATTACCTTAGAGAGTAAACAAAATCTGATCAGTTCCTTATGGTCATTAAGCAATGTTAACTGAGAACAATTGATATGGAGTGATTTTCAATACCCGACTTTTTATGATTGAACATATTAATTTTTTTAAAGATCTTTTACAAATTAGATGTACAAAGACCGTTTTATTGAAACTGATGTTTTTTGTTCAAGAAGAAATTGATACCAACTGAATTTGCACCGCATTGTTGGTCAAGGGACAACAAAATGTTTGTTCATTGTTCTGACCCAACGTCGGAAAGACCCAGATAAAATCTTCTGATAGCCTGTTAATCCCTGTAACAACAAAACAAACATTCAAGCAAAAATAACATTTAACCCCCTGATCTGTAGAGAACCCCCCCACACCCCCCCCCCCCCCCCACCCACCCACCCCCCCAAACAACAACCAAAACACACCCAAGGTGCTTTAATCCTTTCAGAAAAAATCTTCCTGAATGTTAGGTTTTTTATGACTCACAATGTAGTTTAGAGTTGTAATCGTCAAAATTTTGCAATATCATTTTGAAAGCCTAAATAATGATGTTGATAACGGTGATCATTGAGAAAATCATGTATGTTATTTTAATCATGTTTTTAGTTATTTATAAACACCAAGTCTTCATTGTCATTCAAGTCTCATTTCCTAATGGCGTGGTTTGACAAAATCTGGCACATCATTATTTAAAGCTCCTGTAAGCAGCAATTTACATTATGCACAATTGATTAAACGTAATGGTCACACACCACACACACCACACAAACTTACAAGCTATGTGGTGTGTTTTTTTACTAAAAAATGTCTTAAAAGACAGATTTTTTCTACTTTTTCGATAAAACCTCGTACTATTAGTAACAATTTCATTATGCAACAAATTTTGTTCTTTAACAAGACTTATAGACATTTTAAAGATTTTTTTCATTTGTCACTAATTTCTCACTTTTCTAGGCCAAAGAGGATTGCACCGCAGGCCTATAGAGTTACTACACCTAAAAATCTTTTCTATTCCTTTTACGTTTTATTCATTATGGAACAATCGTAACATATAACTGTGTTAAACACACCCACATCATCAAGACGGAATCACCTCACCAATGTTAAAAAACACCCCACGATGTTATATTCGTTCTCTTGTAAGAACACCACACACCAATAGCTACATTGTGGGGGTATTCGTGGTTGTGTATGTGGGGGTAGAAAAACGTGTAACGATGGCATGGTGGGAGTGTGACTATTAGTAAATAGTAATTGGCTTATGGGAGTATGGTCATTGCAATGTGTGTATGTTCTGAGGGGGTAGGTGCCTAACACCGAAACAAGCAATCATTGCGGGAGTATTTTTTTGTTCATATTTTGTTTACGCTCACAATATCATTTTAGACTGTTATTAAACACTTCCAGAGTGGGTACATCCACTATGCAAAATACGCGCACAATGTAACTTTTATACGGTAAATCCCCACATGGAAAACACACACACACGCACGGACTCGCATCGTAACAAAATAAAGAGGTATCAGAATCTTCTTATGGCTTCTTTTATTTTATTAGAAGAACAAATGCACCATGCTTATCTTGCCAACGGTTCTTCCTCAACTGATATCTTCTTTTTAAAAAAACAAAACAAAAAGTACCAGCCCGCATTCAGCCTGAACATATTGGTGATATTTTGATAGTGGGGTTTCTGCTATTTTGATAGATCGTCCTGTTTTAATTTCCTCTCCCCAGCTTCATCTCCCACCCCGACACCCCATACCTCCCTTCCCAACACCCATCTTTATCTACATTGTTTACTAATTGTGGGAGGGGTGCCTCGTTTTGACTGCAAAGTTTACTATTTCAGGGAGGGAAAACCAAATCAAACCTTGTGTTAGAAAGTTGGTCTCCCCTCCATCAAATAGTAAACTTTGTAATTAAAACGAGACATCACTCTCTAACACCCGTTTTAACTACACGTTTAGAAATTGTGGGAAGGCGGTTCTTTAAAATGAGGCATCACGCTTTAATGGATTTAGTTTATTTACACTGCCTCATTTGATTTAGACACCAACTCTCTAAAACAAGGCAACACTCCCGATTGGTTTCCCTCCCTGAAATAGTAAACTGTGTAGTTAAAACGAGGCATCTTTATTGATCTCCCAAAAATAATAAACTTTGGCATCACCCTATTATATCTAGTGCCTCGTTTAACTACGAAGTTTACTTTTTGATTTGGTTCGCCCTCCCTGAAATAGTAAATTTTTGCAGTTAAAACGAGGCACCCTACCACAAAGAGTAAACATTTTAGATAAAGCAAAGCTTTAATTCTCTCTCAAATACTATTTGAATTTGGTTCCCTTGCCTCCCTCAAATAGTGCAACAGTCACCACAAACCTTTTCCAAGGCTGGCAAATGGTTAATCATTTTAGACAAAGCAACGTTTTTAAAGAACCCACTCCCACAATTTCTAAACTTTGTACCGTAGATAAAACGAGGTGTTAGAGTGATGTCTCGTTTTAATTACAAAGTTTATGATTTAAGGGAGGGGAAACCAAAACATGCAGCAGTTGAGGGAGAATTAAAACCTTGTTTTACCTACTATGTTTACTATTTGTGGGAGGGTGCCTCGTTTTAAATGCAAAGTTTACCATTTGAGGGCAGTTGAGGGAGGGGAATTCAAACGAGGCATCACTCTATGACAGCCCCTCATTTAATTTGGTTTCTTTACCTGAAATAGTGAACTTTGTAGTTAAAATAAGGCAACTTCATCAATCTCCTACAAATAGTAATCTTTAGAGTTAAAACAAGGCATCACCCCTATCTTTCTAGTATATTGTTTTAATTACAAAGTTTACTATTTGAGGGAGGTAACACTGTTTGAGTTGGTTCCCCCTCCCTGAAATAGTAAACTTTGTATTACAATGAGGCATCACTCTCTAACACTTGTTTTAAAGACACACTCAGTGATTCTCCCGAAAGAGTAACAAATATTTGAAATTTGCAGGAATAGCTTAGAAGTGAAGGATAAGTGTGTAGAATTCTCTTAAGTTATTTTTTTGCAAATGAAAATAGTGTTGGAAGATATGAATCGCCATTCTGTGTTGTAGTAAGTGTCTGTACGGACAGTAATGACGAAAATATCTTTTGTCCTTATTCTGTTGCTTTCAGTCTTGCCACTTGCAGGGTGTGTTATGATACCTATACTCCAGAATCGGTAACGCAGGGGCGAAAGGAAGAGTATACTGTTAGTTATCGGAAACAGACTTATTCATGTATTACTCTTTATTGAAGTAGTATTATTGTTGTATCAAGTGGCCAGGTGTATGAAATTGCTAGCTACAATACATGTGTAAAGAGTTATGTGAACCAGTTCAATGTGTTGGTTGATAACACACAATTTTTAACTTTGGTTTTCACCCCTGCTTTTCCGATTCTGGAGCCGCCCCTGTCCACACAGTACAACACTATCCAAAGTGTTATCGGAGTTTGAGCTTCACCCCCAAGTTTTTTATGGGGATAAAAACCAGCTAGACTCTTGATAAAACTCCGAATGTGTCCTCACAGTCAAAAACCCCAACCGGCACTCCAGAGTTTTGAAAGTCCGGAGTTTCAGCCTCCGTGTGGACACGACTATAGACTTATTATATCAGATATCCTATCAGTCTATCAATCGATCAGCTATCAGCCTTGTTTATACTCTCATTAAACTATCAAACTATCAGATAGACAATCATTATATCAGATACACTATCAGTCTATCAGCTATATCACACTTGTTTATACTCTCTATATGCCTATCTGATAGACTATCAAATATGATAGACTATCATAAATCATATCATGATTGTAGTGATTTGAGCCATGTGATAGTATACTATACTGCTCATGAGGGAGATGGTGAGAAATATTGCCCCGAGATGATCTTTGAGACCAAGGGCATACTATTTAGGCCCGCGGTCTCAAGATCATCAAGGGGCAATATTTCTCTCCATATCCCGAATAAAGAGCATTCTATATTTGTTTTATACACCTCATGCATATATTTCTGTCCCTTTTTTTTTGTTTTAGGTCAGGCCTAGTGTAAATCAACTGCATAATAATAAACTGCATTACAGTTTTCCTGTAGTATTCTTCATCCCGCAAATGCGTGGAGCCAAGCCTGAGGTATATGGTAACTTTTGCCATGGGATACTGGGTTTCTGGGGGTACTATCCCATGGGGATAGTTGGTTTTTGTTTATTTCTTCAAACAAAACAGGAAATGGTAGGAATAACCCAGATCATGTGACTCAATTTTAACCAATGACAGAAATATATGCAAGAGGTGTATAATATACAAATATTAACTAACTATAAGTGTGATGATTGAAATATCATCACGAAGTGAAAAATGTACTGTTCCATTCCACGAGCCGGTACGGCGAGTGGAATGAGACAATCTTTCATCGAGTGATGATATTTCTACCATCACACAAATTTAAGGCAGTTATATATGTTTTATAGGAAAGAGTTCCATATGTACCCCTGCCTTTAAAATTCTACAGCAAACAAATCTTGTTATTTATGGCCTTATACTAACAAAATCCCTTACCCTAAGGCCAAATATAAAAAAGAATTTGTTATATGTACAACTTCGAAGGGGGTACACATGGAACTCTTGCCGTTTTATATCACTCATACATAAATTCTATATTTTAAAAATAATGTTAGTGGCACATTTCATCGTCACCAGTTGAGTTTTTCCGTTACAACCGAAACAGTTAGGTTCACTCTTAAACAAATTGGCGAGTGCGAGGCTTTGCACATGCTTATTTTGGCGCAGTGCAGTGATAGCAAAAACTATCACACAGAGAGGGTAATGGTAATTCTATCAAACGGTTAAACCAATGAACTTCCTAGAATTTATGTATGAGTGATATAATTTTTACTATCAATGGCTTGAAAATAATACCGGTGATATCATGATAAAAAACAAATATTGACTGCCAAAATTTGTGCAATAGTAAAAATATATCATTCGATCAAAATTTTTACTGTTCCATAGAAAAGTCAAAATTTGACCTCATGGTATATTTTTTATTATATCATGATTCTTGGGCATTCAATATTGTATATTATACACCTCTTGCATATATTTCTGTCATCTGATTGGTTAAAATGGAGTCACATGATATGGGTTATTCCTACCATTCCGTTTTGGTTGAAGAAATAAACAAAAACGAACTATCCCTGTGGGAGAGTACCCCCCGAAAACCTATCCCATGGCAAATGTTACCATACACTCCTACACAGTGTAATTAATTTCAGTACGTACACCAATACACATTTTGAAGAATACAGTATGTGGAAGAGACGTGAAACTATACACAAAATAATCATTACCGACTCGATCCAACAGAATTTTGCACAGCCATCGGAATCGTCTGCTCAGACTGATGAATCGAGCTGTAAACCCCAATTCCAGCTTTTTTTGTAATTGCTGACAATCTATTCGCAATTCTACCAACATGATAAACACAAATATAAGGAAAGCAAGTAAACTTTTGGAATTATCATATTGGAACAGTATTTGAAACAGTCCTAGATTAACAGGTTTTGGAAAATTGTGTAGAAATTTGAGGCTCGGAGCCGAGTGTCTGCTTTTGTAATCTGTAATTCTACGTTATCAGCTCTGCACACGTTTGCGGGATGAATACGACTAACAGTAAAAAAAATTGTAATGCATTAACATTAATAATATGCATCGCCTAGGTTTTAACACTATGCCTAAACACACTTTTACAAAAATGAGGAGAAATATATTCATGAGGTGTATGACACAATATAGACTTCTCTTCCATGTATTTACATACTGATATTGGCCTAAATTTAGTCATCTTGTGATGTAAGGAGTACAATTATGCATACACATAGGCCGGGCATTTAATATTTATGATATATATATATAATATATATATATAAACAAGATATATAGATATAGAGTCGGAGTACTTAAAGATTTGTTAAGCAGGGCCTACAGTGCTTAAATTCAGTTAAAAAACTGAATTTTATTCACTTACTTAACAACCTTTAAGTAGTCCGAACCTCTACAATCATTTCACAGTGCAACCCGCCTTCTTTTGACATATATATAAGAAATTAAATAGATTTATATCTGGCATAAGAAAGTGCTTCTACCTCGCTAGTTGGGTCGTTCTCTTAAGCAAGAATTAAGCACATTTTTTAAGAGCGCCCCCAATTTTCAAAATTTGATAGTTTTGCAGAGTTATGTTGGTAATTGTCTACGAAACTATACCTGCCAACGAGAATGCTAAAAAATGCGTATTTATCATAACATTAGCGATTTGTAATTAAAATTGGGATTCCAGATTGGACTTAACGGCGGAGCTGGAAATGCTACGTTTATGTCCGTCCATGATGAAATAGTGCCACCTCAAGAGAATAACCTCTAACTTGACTTGCCTGAACCAATAAAACAATGGATGAGCATAGATATGTACATGGCGCTATTTCCTGGCTATTTCACATTGGAAGGCCGTTTCCAGCAGCCGTTGAATTATTATCGGGATCCCGATATTAATTATTCTAATTACAAAATTCCTTCGTTTGTGACACATAGACATTTTCGAGCTTAACCATTCACAGGTATAGTTTACTATCCCGTTACCAATGCAACCATGTAAGAATCTCAAAATTTTTGAAAAATTGAGGGTGCTCTTCAAAAAATGTGCTAATATTACTTTAAGTACTATATATGTAAAAATGGTCAGACAGTTGAACGTAGCAACTATAATACCATTATTTTATTCATTGAGCTTTTGGTCAAATGACCTTCATCAGGGAGCCGTATTACCACATGTGGAAAAAACCGGCCGTTTACTTCCATCATACTCGTGTCCAGTTAGTCCTGTCGTTGATCCATGATCCATATTGTTGCTGGACAGGACCAAAATAAATAAATATATATATATATATATATATAGATAAAGATATGGAGTCGGAGTATTTAAAGATTTGTTAAGCAGGGCCTACAGTGCTTAAATTCAGTTAACATTTTTTAACTGAATTTATGCACTGTACTTAACAAATCTTTAAGTACTCCGACTCTACATCATTTCACAGTGCAACACAGCTTCTTTGAACATATATATAGATTTATAATATATATATGCATAAGAATTGCTTCTACCGCAGCTAGTTGGGTCTGTCATCTTAAGTACTATATATGTAAAAATGGTCAGACAGTTGAACGTAGCAACTATAATACCATTATTTTATTCACTGAGCTTTCGGTCAAATGACCTTCATCAGTAGTCCTGTCGTTGATCCATGATCCATATCGTTGCTGGACAAGACTAATATATATGATATAGAGTCTGAGTATTTAAAAATTTGTTAAGCAGGGCCTACAGTGCATAAATTCAGTTAAATTTTTTTAACTGAATTTATGTACTGTACTTAACAAATCTTTAAGTACTCCAACTCTACATCATTTCACAGTTCAACACAGCTATATATATATATACACCATGTAGTTATACCATCCACACAAGAGTGCTCAACACTATATTGCTAGCGGAGCCTGTTAAAGCAATAACAGCACATTTTTTGAAGAGTGCCCCATATTTTCAAAATTTGATTTTCTGCACAGTTATGTTGTTAATTGTCTAGGAAACTATACCTGCAAACGAGAATGCTAAAAAATGTGTATTTATCATAAAATAAGCATTTGTAATTAGAATTGGCATCCCAGATTTTACTTAACGGCATGAGTTAATGCCAAGTTTTATGTCCGTCCATAATGAATATGCCACTTCAAGAAAATGACCTCCATTTTGACCTTGCCCTGAACCAATACACCAACTAATGATCAGCGTACCAGTACATAACGCTATTTCCCGCTATTTCCCAGATGGAAGGCCATTTCCAGCACCCGTTGAATTATTTAATCGAGATCTCCGATAATAATTTTTCTAACTACAAAAAACACCCCCCCCTCGATCCTTCGTTTGTGAGACCGACATTTTTGAGCTTAACCATTCACAGGTATCAGTTTACTGAGCCAGTTACCAATTAAACCGTGTAAAAATCTCAAATGTTGGAAAATTGGGGTGGTTCTTCAAAAAGTTTTCTATTATTGCTTTAATATCCACGATACATCGTGTGTTGCTGCACTGTGTTTCACGCCGTGGCGATCATCAGGCCAACTGCTTGAATACGAGCATCAGTTTTTTCTTAGCACGGTTTGTTTGCCTGTTGCCATGCCACATACCTATATTTGTTTTCACATTAGAATAGACCATTTGCCAGGTCAACTGGCTCACGCCAAATTGATTCGAGCCACTAATCACATTGATCGCAACACATAAGTTCTATGGCAAATAATAATTCGGAAGAGCTGCATGAGCAAGGGGAAACCCAGTAACAATGGAGATACTAACATGCAGAAATCAGCAAATATATATATGATATATAGAATATATATATATATATGATTATGTAATGAGATATATAAGAGTGATAGTGAGAGTTAGAGAGAGGAGAGAGAGATCGTGATAGAGAGTGAGAGATTGATATTTAGAGAAAAGAGAGATATAGAAAAGAGATCATAATATATAAGTATAAAGAAATATATAAATATAGATAAGAGAAATATACTAGTATACAGGATTCTATATATATATAATAATCATATATATATATTAATACATATATATTATATATATATATAGGCCAATATCATGTATGTCTGTATACATTACATATTATCCCACGATGTACCTGAAAATATTCATGCCCAGGTCCATCTTCCCTTCCAAACACTTATATTCCCTTCCAAACACCGATCTTACAAGTTTACTATTTGTGGGAGAGAGTTGCCTCGATTTGACTGCAAGTTGTACTCTTTCAAAGGGGGAGGAGGAAACCAAACATAATAAGGTGTGCCTTCATTTTTAGAGAGTGAGGCACTAGAAAGATCCGGGTGATGCTCCTCTTTCAAAGTAAAACTTGGTAATTTAAACAAACGATAACCAGCGCATGGGGTTTGTGATTGAGTTTTGTTGAACAAATCCTGAATTTGGTATAAAAAAACAGCAATGTTTACTATGTGTGGGAGAGGGTGCCTCATTGACTGCAAAGTTGGACTATTTCAAGGGGGAAACCAATAATAGAGAGGTGCTCATTTTAGAGAGTCGGTCTCCCCTCCATTCAAATAGTAAAACTTTGTAGAAAGTGGAAGGCACTAGGAAATCTCTTTTAAGATAGGGGTGAGGCTCCTCTCCAAATAGTAGACTATCATTATATCAGATACAGGGGCTATCAGTCTATCAATTCAGTCATGTTGTTTATATCTCTATTATACTCTCTATATTTGCTAGAATCAATCTGGTTGTGTATTTATACTATCGATATGCTGGATCCTGCATCCAGCAGGATCCAATCTGACATCCCCACCCTAATGACAAACAGGGACATTTGGCGCTACATGGCTGAACAGCATCTCGGCTGCGTCCGGTTAGATAGAGACTATGCTATCAAACTATCTGCTAGACTATCATACACTATCAGGTTATGAAGGAATAAACTATTATTTGGATAGACTATCACTATCAAATAGTCTATCAGATAGACCTTGTTGATATAGCATGATAGACAAATATATATAAATGATAGCTGATAGTTTTGCATGTTATTTTAAAAGAAACCCAATTTGAATCTGACTATCAACATATCAGCATCCACTTCAAATGATATTTTGAATTAATCTAAATGATAGAATACCAGTTTTCGAATATTTAATAAAAAGAACCATCCTGCACCTTACTACTGCAAACTTTCATGACCCATGCAACTGGGTTTAAAGACAATATCAGTGATTCATCACCCCACAAAACTCAAAAATATTTAAATTTGCAGGAATAGCTTAAAAGTAAAGAATAAGTCTATAGATTCTCATAAGTTGATATAACAATTGATAAAAAGGAAGAAAACAGCAGTAATCGAAAGATGTGAATCTCCATAGAATATACGTTGTTGTAGTAAGTGTCCGAACGGACAGTATGACTCAAAATATTTGATTTTGTGCTTATTAGGTTGCTTTGGCCCTATACCTTGTGAGGGTTATTTTAGGATACTAAACTTGTTAAAACATGGCAAAAAATTCTATTTTTGATGATTTTTTCGATTTTCTGATTAGCAAATCACTGATAGTGCCTTTAAGGTTAAACACTATTCACACAACCAAACACCGCACACACCAAATTGGTAAATAACCCGCTTGGTTGCAACGGCTTCAGTTGCCATGTATTGACAACATAGCAGTCTAATACCCAACTTACACAATTACCAGAATAACCCTACTCTAAGACAAAGCACGGACGCCTACGGGTTAGGTGAAACGGATTCAAAACACCATGTGTCCTGTTGATCGCAGAGCTACGAAAACCACAAACCCTAAAATTAAAAATATGGGGAAAAGTGGAAACGTAGAACCTGGACTATTTCAGACCACCCTTCCAGGCTAGGGGAACCAGGTTATTCACTATCAGGCGATTAAGCGATACAAACGCCACGGGCAACTTTCCTGCATGTTGTGTGTATGCTGCAACGAATAAGCGTGAAGTAACTTGCCACACAACCGGACCCACCAATTATGTCCTTCACACATCTACTCATACAAAAGGAACTATTGACCACTACACACTCCTCTACACCACTCAATTATCCGCTACAAACTTAAATAGATTTATTCTAATTCGGAACTGGAACTCAATAGGCTCACTCAACCGCAATAAATCTATATGTCTGAACGAGGAGATCAAATTACAAACTAAAACTGTTTGTCAAAATCAAAATGCCCTTTAAATTCCACCCATATAACCTTTAAGCAGCTGTAACACCCTCCCCCCCCAAATTAAAAAAAAAAAATGGGGGGGCCTTGGGTCAGTGTTTATGATATTATGCGGACTGTCTTTGTTGATCGTAGCATTTGATTGTGGCAGAAAAACAATTGATAATATTTTTCAAAAAGCCCCTTTAATTGGCCCACATGACCTTCGACCGCCCATTAGAGCACACCCACATTATGAGGTTCCCAAGGGGCAACTTATGACCCAATTTCTTTCTTAGCAATTGGACTTTTACTTCTCGAAATAGAGAATTTTTTGACAACTTTAACCTTATGGCCACACACAGCCAAATGGTCAGACACAATTAAGGACTGGTAGGTAGTCGGCCTCAATCCTGCAAAACTTGCAGGCGACACAAAAAAGTGTGTTGCTCTATGATTTAGAATTGAAGGACAGAATTGTTTCAGAGTCATCCTCGATTAACTACTTCAGGTGTAGCAGGTGTTTTGGAACTACCTTCAAGTGACTTCTACACAACAGAGCTTGGATTTAATATTCAAATCAACCCCTATTTAATTGACCTTCTTCATTGGGCCCGTTTCAATCATTTTCTCCAGGTGTCTTCGTGGCCTTAGGACAGTGCATAAAGAGATTTCAAGCTCCTTGATTTCTTTTCTTTGACACCTTCTGTCTTGGCCCCCATCGTCCTTGTTTTCTTTGGTCGAGGTTGTTCCTTCAGCCTTTCTACTCCTCTGACTTGCAACTGTAAAGACATATAAATAGAAATCACAGCTTTATCTAAATTGAAATCAAGTACTGAAATATGCTCTTGATTCATACCTTCACATTTTTTGGACTTGTGTGCTTTCATCACAAAATGGCCCAACCCTCTGTCTGTTGCATCACCAACTGTGAGGGTAGTTCATGAAAGGAGAAGCTAAATATTCTGAATCTCCTATACTTTGGTACAGGATACTATAAGATTGTTTAAAAAAAACCATATTCTACACATGCAAACACTGACCCTATATGATGCTGCTATCACAATGGCTGCAATTACCCTTTCTGTAAAATTAATCCACACACAAAGACAAAAAGCCAGACGTGTCCGGTGGGGGTAAGCCCCAACATCCGCCCCTTCTCAATCTTGTCTCAACCCTCTTGAACCCCTCCGCCTCCGCCATTCCAGCTCTCCTATCTGCCTCTTTGTACTACGTATCACATACACTCATCTATGCCAACCAACTAAACACACTGCATGATGCCAAGAAGAGGGACACTTTCTAAAATAACATAATACTTCATCTACACAGACTTGGAGTATTTTGTGGAAAAATAGACCAATTTTGTCATTTTTTATTGTTTGTAGAGTGTAGGGGCCCCCAAAAATTTTGCTTTTTTAAACTCGCAATACCAATACGTGGCAAGTATTGTGGTAAAAACCAAACGGTTTGGTGAGTATATATATTTATGAATCTTTCCTGGACATGGCCAGCCAACGATAGTGTTGAAAAAAAACCCATGTGCGCTTGGCCGGATCGAACCGGCGACCTTCGTATACATGCACGACGCTCTAACCGACTGATATCAAGCAGGGTCGGTAGAAGAGCGATAGATATCTCTATAGTGTGTTAGGTTCGAAGGTGTCCTTCGCTTTCCTAGCGGATTTTTTTTTTTTTTTTTTTTTTTTAATATTATATTTTGTTTTGAGATTTAACTACTTATTTCCTCCAGGTAGACAAGGAGGTATATATTTATTAATCTTTCCCTGTAGAGGTCCAGCGCACGATAGTGGTCGAAAAAACGCCCCATGTGCGCTTGGCGGATTCGAACGGCGACCTTCGTATTACCATCATGCATACGACGCCTCTAACCTGACTGAGCTATCAGCAGGTCGGTAGTAAGAGCGATAGATATCATCTATAGGTGTTTTAGGTCGAAAGGGGTGTCCTTCGGGCCGTTTCCTAGCGGATAGCATCCAGAACTGTATTTAACATATACGATTATATTTTGTTTTGAGATTTAAACTACTTAGTTCTCCATGTATACAAGGATGTATATATTTAGTAATCTTCCCTGGAGAATGGCCAGCGCACGATAGTGTTGAAAAAAAAAAAAAAAACCACGAAGAGAACTAAGTAGTTTTAAATTCTCAAAACAATATAATCGTATATGTTAAATATACTTCTGATGGCTATCCGCTAGGAAAACGAAGACACCTTTCGACCCTAACACCTATAGATGATCTCTATCGCGCTTCTACCGACCCTGGCGATAGCTCAGTGGTTTAGAGCGTCGTGCATGTATAACGAAGGTCGCCGGTTCACTCCGGCCCAAGCGCACATGGGGTTTTTTGTTTTTCAATACTACGTGCGCTGGCCATCTCCAGGAAAGATTAATAAATATATACATCTTGTCTAATCCTGGATAACTAAGTAGTTTAACATCTCAAACGGTTGGGAGGTTGGTGAGGGAAGGTATTTATCATTTGCTTAGATAGCTGTTTTTGCACCGCAGGCCTATAAATTTATTGATCTCCTTTTATTTATATATATAACAAGAGTTTTGCCACCGGCTGATAGCCCCTTAAAGAGTGCAGGGCTTGAAGACTGAGGGAAAATTATGGGGTAAAAGTTCGACGGTTGTGGCCGCAGGCCTATAAAGGTACTTAGATAAGGTGTTTTAATATCTATGCCCCAGGTGTCCTATAAATTTACTATCTAATTATTTTCTTAGATAAAAGGCTTGTGCACAGGCCCTATAACTTTAGTGATCTAATCATTTTAACAATAATTAATAATATATATTTATGAGATTATATATTTATTGTTTTGACCTTCATTAACTTTTAAAAGTGAAATTTGTCCAACTAAATTACGAAAGAATAAACCCAATATCAAGAGTAAATTAAAGTTCTACTGGGCATCTGAAAGGGTTGGGGAGGGAAAGTGCATTTATAAATGGCCAGAGGCCTAAAAATTTACTATCTAATCATTTTCCTTTCTTAGATAAGAGGGTTGCAAATCGCAAATGCTGAGTGCCGCATCCATAGCCCTTTAAAGGGGGCATCTCTTTAAAAATAAGAAAATTATGGGGGTTCAAAGAAAAAGAGTTCTTACAGAACAGGGTTGCGACTGCAGGCCTGTAACGTCACTTATAACCGTTTTGCAGCGCAGGGGCCTATAAGTTTAGCTAGATAACTGTTTTGTGCGCAGGCCTATAAAACACTTGATCTACTTGCAACAAACCCCACACACCTTTACCTCGCATAGCATCTTTGACTGCTGGACAAACAGCCCACCCTATTCCGTATATCCGCCCATCGCTAATTGGGCCCTGTATTTTTTAGACATGCGCTATGTCGTGGGACTCCCTAAGGCAGCCAAGGCTGTGTAAAGACATCTCTGCGATTAGCTTGAACAAGGAATGAAAAAACGGTTTTCTTTCGCAGTACCTTGAATATCGCGAAATCAACGAGGTGGTCGATCTGATGTTAGAAATGGGTTCCTGACAAAAAAGACCCCTTAGCTCACTATTTTTTTGCTGTGTAGCCTGGCATGTGGCTGACTTGACAAAAGCACAATCTAGATTGAGCGAGCTGAAAAGGTAAGAAAATTGCTTGTATGGATCGTCTTTTTTCACGTTTTTTTCGTCTTTGTACTGCGCGAGAGATTAGTTTTATCAGTCCGTCATAGCGAATGCTGCAAAGAAAACTAAAATCTCAAAATATCTCTCTGGAATACGAAGGGGTTCTATGGAGATTTTTGATCAGTGTCCGTTCCTACTATATTGTTTTTTCAATATTATCGTAATTGGTCTGAACCTATAGAACCTATGCGAGAAAAATTGAACGTTTTTTGTCGGGTACTCGGTGCTCGCAAGACTAACGGAAAAGTGAACACGCCATCCCTACGGGGGCCCCATCCCTTTGCCCCGTCCCACAATGCCTTTCGGTATTATTTCATTCTTGAGAATTTTCAAATGCTGGTTTCAATTTACGCTTTCAATTTTATAAACAGGATATACGTACTTACCGGACGGCCGTACGCTCAGCCGACAATGATGTTGTGTGATAAACATTCCATATGCATTGAAGATTTGCCAAGGTTTGCCAAGATTTAACAATGGGCGGCGCTGTGTGCCAAGACGACACGTAAATGGTGTGCCCAGTGACTTGGGGTTAGAGCAAAAGCCCAGTGATCTACTTGACCCAGTGACTTAGGGTTAGGGCTATGGTTAGATTTAGGGTTAATCCTAATCCTAAGCCCTAATTCTAACCCCTAGACCCTAAACTCTAATCTTAATTCTACCCTAAGAGGTTTTCGCTCCTAAAACTGACATAACATCATTCTCTACCTATTGGTAGTCAAAGACTTTTAAGACACATATCAGGATTGAAAAAAATATTTGCAAATTGCAGGAAATAGCGCAAAGGTGACGGATAGGGAGTCTGTGGAATCCTCATTAGGTACCTTTCAGGTAGAATGACAGAACAAGGAAGAAAATTGCAGTGTTCCAAGATCGATTCTCCATTCAATTACGTGTGTAGTAAGTGTCCGTTTCGGACAGTAATGACTAAAATCTCTTGTTCTGTCCTTATTAGGTTGCTTCTGGTCGTATCATTTGCAGGGTATGTTAGGATTACCTGTACTTCGTAACATACATGCAAAAAATCTGTTTTGATGATTTTTTCGATTTGTGATTAGAAATTATGATATGTGTCTTTAAGTGGGCACCCACCTAATGTCAAATGTCTTGCTTTTGTGTCCACTAGATTAGACTGTAATAATTCTCTGTTGTGTGGTCTTCCATTCAGTCATATTACACCTTTACAACGTGTACAGAACTCAGCAGCGAGACAAACCGACATGATCACATTTCGCATTATGATAAAGATTGATTTTTGGATAATTAAAGGAGTTTAATGCATATATACAGTGTTAATAATTACCATGAATGTTATTCTTGACAGAAGCACAATTTATTTATATTCAGTATATTCAAATTATTGCCTAATTAGCATACTCAGTGTTTTTAAACTTTTAACATTTTCTGCCAGATGCGGTTTTGCATCAATTTTTACCATGCGTGTCATTTTTCTTGCTAATGGTATATGCAATTGAACTAAAATTTGGCAGGTATATTATACATACCAGTATCTACAAATATACAGGAGGACTTTTTGTAGAACACTAGCTAACCATGGAAACAACACATTTTTCTATTTTTCCAAAAAATAAGTAATCATAGTTAACCCATACAAATGTTTTGAGAAATCACCACTGTATTTTTTAAAAGGTGCACTTGCACATATGGCCCATCAAGTACCATGGGAAACAAACTTGCGGTTTTGATGGAAGAAGTAATAATGCATATTGCAAAGCCCTATTCAATACTTTGCTAATATTGATGGTTAAAAATCAAAAATCAAAATCAATACTACTTCTGGGTAAATCAGGTGGTCCCAAAGACCAAAGAAAACGCACCTTTAAATAGTGCTCAAATTCATAAATAAAACAAATATTATCAACAACCACAAAAATGACAGTCAAAATCCAAGATTTTACTGTTACCATGACAACCATTATCATAATGATCATTTTATTGCCAGAATCGCTAAGCTTGATACACATTCCCACCAAATTTGAGGTGCACAAGGGAAATACTTTGGAAAATCACGTACGCGTAGTGTTGTGTGTCGCGGAGTGACACTGCGAAACAAGGGCCGATGATAAAGGCTAGCACCGGCAAGTGACCCGGATGAGTAGACAGCCCTATGGAAAGAATTATTTTCATTCGTTGGAAGATGCATGGGGGGGGGGGGCAAGACTCAAGAAGTTCCCTGATTTTTCAGACTTCTTTTTCCCCTTCTTCTCTTTTCCCCTTCCTTCTCTTTTCCCCTTCTTCTCTTTCCCTCTTACTTTTCTCCTCCTTTTCCCTCCCTTTCTTCTTCTCTTTTCCCCCTCTTTTTCTTTCTCTTTTTTCTCTCTCCTTTTTTCCTTCCCGATTTTTTGTGGTCGTGGGTGGGGGTTGTTTTAATCTTGCCGCCCCTTCCCCCCCACCTGGTTCCGACCACTGTCAGAAATTACAAAGGGAAGCATTGATCTTTGTACCTCACCTTAAAATATGACCCAAACATGGTTAACCCAAACATGGTTAAGTGTTTTTTTTAAATAATGATTTTGCCCCTTTCTACCACTGCATCATGTTTATTATCACAGCTCTATTGAAACGCCCCCAATGCTGTAATATTTTATCCATGATGTTAAAATTTGAATTTTCAAGTACAAAAATGGTCTGAATACAAAACCTGTTCTTCTCAGTTAGTGCTTCTTTGTCCAATGACTCTTAAAAAAAGCAGAGTCACATTGCAAATTAATGAGCTATGAATCTCAAGTTTGGACCAAAAGAAAGCATTATTCCTGCACTATATGAAGTAACAATAACTTTATTTTTTTTAAATACTGACTATAAACTGAGCGGATCAGTTCACATTATACTATATATAAGCCTTCTTTAGATTACCGAAAAATACAGCACTAATTTTGTTATTATTCAGGTTTCTAAATTGTAGCCTACCTGAATCCTTTGATGAGCCCTTTCTGGACTTATGAATCCAATTTTAGTACTAGGCCATTTTTAGTGTAAAGTTGCCTAGGTGTTTTTTAAGGCTGTTTTAACCCATTTTTGTATTCTGAAACAAATATGTAGCACCATGGAGTTATTATAGTAATAATAACTCTATGGTAGCACATATCAGGCCAAGGAAAATTGGTCTTTTAGTGCATATTTTTTTGTTTGTTTAGGTTTTACTCACTTGAAATTGTTTTTTTAAATTTCATTAAAAAAAATGAAAATTGCTTACCGGTAGCAGCAGTTTTCTGTCATCTTTTGTTTTCTTTCGTAGGTCCCTTGACCTCTTCTTTTGCTTCTTTTTCAATTCCAGAATCTGTAGAGAACATGATAGATAAATTCATAATAATACAGTTGTCAATCAGTCTACAATGGCACATTTGAAAAATAGTGCGTCTCAAGATTTTTCAAATCGATATTTTTTTTTTGCATGGTTTTAAAGGGCTTTATATTCCATAGCCCTCACCTGAAATGATTAAGACCAAATCAGTGTCCTTATGGGTAAACAGAACGATTTTATAATTAATGTCGCTGGCGACATTAATTCAGCAGATGACAGAAATGGCATTTAACAGAAGAAAACACACGCCATATGCATGTTTCCCATGGTATGCACCCTGTTTTGACTGGTCTGTGACCTTTGTGGTTTCAATATCAATGAGTATGAGTCTATGATATTCATGCAATATACAAATTTGTTGATTAAAGTTATGGAAAACTTAAAAGTTAGCCTAAAAATTACCTGGATGTCTTTCACCTCTTATTAACATCCCTATCTGTTTTTGAGTATGCTATTTATATGTGTAAAATGTATCTCTATTCTTCCGATGGCCTAGACTATCATTTGAGAGCAAATTGAAGAAATTTCATATTTTGTGAAAATAAGCCTGTGCCGCTTTAAGTCATCTGTCAATTTCTTTTCTTGTCTTCTTTCTTTCTTGTTTGTACCTTGCTTTAAATGCCTTCTTCTGTCAAACGCTTTAGCCAATTGTAACTAGAATTGGCCAACAGAACTCTTTACCCAACCTGCATATGAGGTATGCACAGTTTGACCATGGAAGTCACATAGGGTCATTAGTGGTCATTGTCGCTCTAACACCCTTTTTATTTCTCCTCGCACAGATGCAATTTTCGAGTGCATTTGTTTTTAGGTTGTAGCCATTTTCGTGAAAATAAAAACCTCATGAGAATTTCCTCTTTTACAGTGTACATTTATGCCCAGGTCTGTACCAAGTATCAAAGGATTCATGGCAGACCTGGAATTTGTAGGTTAAAAAGTGTCTCCAGCATTCAGGTTACAATTACATGCTTACCTTTTCCCTTCTTCAGACTCATCTCGTTGTTCATCAGATCTTTGCAGGGCCACTAATTTTGTTGACTTCTGTTGGGATGTAAGATTTTATGCATAAGTCATTCAATATCTAATACAATAGTCACAACCAAAAGTCATGCAGGATTGGTCTTTTTTCTGGTCCAATGAAATCTGATACTGTTGTAAAGAGATAGGCCCTACTTATTACTCAACTGGACAGAATTAATCGCTGCATCAGATATGATTTTTACATAAAAAGCAATGCTATGCCTTGATGCAAAAGTCAGTCACCCTAGCTGTGTCTTTTTCACTCCACAGGAAGGTCCGGCCCTAATATAACCCAAAGTCATACAATAACCACCACTGTGTTATAACCCTGCTCAAGAGTCAATGTCTCTAAGCCCTTTAGACGGTGCAATGACCATTGCAAGGCTCATCAATTTAGTCTGTGATCCAATAGGCTTACTCAGTTGAATAAATCATGACACTACCACAAGCCATTACCAATATGACTTGTGGATATGCTAAGAATTAGAAGTGACAGTTAAGATTGGATTAATATCCTTTCTCTTGACTCAAAGGCTGACGGTAAAATTTTTCAACTTGATTTGTTGGGAGCGGATATGACATTCCTTTTCTATATCCTTTTTGCAATCTGTTTCTATCTTTTATTTTCATAGACTAGCATACATATATGACAGCTAGCATTCAAGATCAGCCAAAATGGTTAGAACATAGGGATCAACCCAAAATATTGATGAAGTCCTCTAAATGTAACAAGTTTTTGTTAGAGGACTGACCCCCCCCTGCCTGCATACCTCTAGCATCATAAGGAAGTATCACCAAGTTTAGCTGCAGTATAGAAATATAAAATGTTTACCTTTTTGTACATTGTTGCCCTTTCAAATAATTGGCCCACCCTGGAAAGTTAGTGTCATAAGGTTATGGTAAGGGTTAGGATTAGAGTTAGGTTTATGGTTTTGAATACCACCAAGAGTTAATTAATAATTATATAATTGGATATTAATGACATAAGATGGAACAGTACCATGACAGATCCATTAATTGTAATATATTGCTAAGCGACTTCAACTTACATGCCATTTAACATGAAGTGATTTCTTGAGGTGGTAGTACATTTCTTCCAAGGCTACTTCTGGCTTCTCCACTGAAGAAAAACAAAGCATAACATACCTTCATTGATTTCATGAACTAGTCTTGTTAATGTTTCACAATGCTGACATTAAAGGTGCAACAAGAGATTTCATAACTGGCGTTCCTAAAAATATGAAAATTCTGATTTCTTTACTAACGTAAAGCTTTCTATCAAAATATCCCCATGTGGAACGATTAAGCTGAGAATTAATTTTTTGTACAAAATTGTGAAATTTCTAATTTACCACAAGATCCAATACTAAATTCAGCCTATGTTTTATATTGAAATTAAGCAAATCAAAATTGTGTGTTGTTTCACTTTCAAGGCATTTCTGAAGCTAAATGCAAGAAAATTCATTGGGGGTCTTATCTATATGAAATCACTACATATGACACAATATATGGATGCCCAAAATCTCTTGTTGCACCTTTAATTGACATTTAACTTGATCATTAATATATGTCAGAAATCTAAGCATTTTCTTGTACTGAACTTCTGAAATATTTCGAATAAAAAAGCTTTATTCTGAACTTGTGCGTTCATTCTACTTTGATGCGCACACACCTAAAGGCGGTGAAATATGTTAGAAATTAATCTGATTTCTAGAGTATGGGGCAAAAGAAATTTGATTTGATAGAGCATAAAGGTGTATGTCCATCGTTTGCATAAAATACTCATAAACAAAGCCACATGGAAAGGGGCCAACTTGAAAAGGCAAAAAATGATTTTCTGAGAAATTTTACCATTTTTGGATGTCACAAATAAAAGAGTACATTTGTAAGCAAAAGGTAAACTTTCACTTTTATCATGTCCAGTATATCACCTCTAAAAGGTCTTTCCCTCTATTCTTTTTATTTAAAAAAAATTAAACAAAAACTAAAGCAATCAATCAAAACCAGCAAAATTTTACAAACCTGAAATGAAACACTAATTTTTTAAACTTTTGTTATCTTAGAAATTCAAGTCTTAAAAAAAGGGAAAGGAGAGAGAAGAAACAACAACTGCTTTTTCTGACATCTTTATCACGGTTAACAAAATGGGAACATTGCTTGGATGAGACCAAATCTTGTTATGTTGTTTGAATCATTTGGGGTAAAATCAAGATACAGGGTGTCTCAGAAAGAACATTAACCTCCAGAAATGGCACTTTTTGCTTACTTAACGCATTCTTATTCTTGCTTTAGCTTTATATTATAATATGTACATGTTTGAACATATGGTGAAAACAAGAAAGAAAATGGTGGAAAAATAACCAAACAATGACTATTTCCATAAAAAATTAAGCAAACCTATTTTGTCCACGACTAGCAAACAGCAGAGGAAACCAGGCATGCAAATGTCCCCTACATAAAAATCTTTAACACCCTCCTAGCCAATAATACAATATAACCCCAAGGTCCATTGCTGGTTCTATGCACTGCAGCATTATTTGTGGCTGATCATCCCAGTTTTTGATGACCGCATCTCTCCTTGGACATTTTTAGAATCTTGACATGCTTCAGAAATTTGTTTCTGTTCCTCTTGATTGCCATCTTACTGGG